>CM076680.1:169019755-169267255 GCA_038501925.1 Xenopus petersii | reverse complement strand
TTTTGGCATTACCTTTAGAGGTTCTTGGGTAATGATTGTAACCCCCTTGCTTCCTATACATCCCTGGGTTATTTATGAAATGAATGAGTTAAGTTGATAATCGGCAAAGTTAAAAAAAAAAATCGACATATTTAATCTCGAATCTCGAGTTTCATTCGCAATGATCCCCTTTGACTTGTCTCTGGCAGCTTCAATTATGACATTATAACTGGTAAATTAAACTGTGAAGACAAAATTATGTTCAGACAGGTCCTTCTGCGAGTGCCCCAAAAAATGTCAGACATTTATGACTCAATCTGACATGTAATAATTAAAATACAGAAAGAGACAGGCGAATTTGGCAAAGAAAGGGTTAAGTTGCTACTGAAATTCCAAACATAATCATGGGGGGACATATTTAGGCACACAAGGGGAAGGGGCACTTTTCTATAGGGGCAGCTGTTTTTGTGTATCCCCCCCCCCCCATGTGTACCAGAGTGTAAGCTCTTGTGCACCAAGCAATGTAATAAATAATAATAAGGCATGTGACTGTATAAAGTCATGACTCTGAGCCCCAAGCTGATCTCATGGGTCCCTCAGTCCTTTGCATATTTCTCTTATGCACAATATAAAGCTGAGGGCTAAATGTATCACAGGGGATTTGTCTTTGCGCTCATTTAGCGTTGTCTGGGTTGTTGCATCAGTCGCACAGTGTGAGTGTGTGTGTGTGTGTGAGTGTGTGATTGTGTGTGTGTGTTCTGCCTGTGCTCATGTGCTTTCCCTACAACCCAGAATCCAGGCCAGTGTGGAGCTGAATAAGAATTGCATGAATAAACACGAATAGGAGCGCTGTGCTCAGCTAACCGAGGAAATCAGAGCGCTAACAGGGCACCAACGTCCAACAAAGCGCTTCTCACTAAGGCCTGGCTCTCTCTGTTACCCACCAAGACTGCTGCTCCCACGAATACACCTTTTAGTGCAACGAATTCTTCTATTATTATTTAGATTGTAAGCTCTTTGGGTCTGCTTGCGACATGGATTCATTTTAAGCCCCACGTGCGTATTTTATACTGCTCCCCAAGTCTACCCTATATTGTTATATAAATATATATATAATTATTATAATGGATATTGATTACATGTATATTAAATATTAATACATATTATATCATTTTAATCTAATCTGTTTTCAGAACAAGCACTACAGAGTTGCAACTATTTGGCACAATTCTAGGCATGAAAGCTGCTGCATTCTATAACTCCCTGCACCCTCTAACAGCCACTAGGAACTGGACATGTGTTTGTTACCCCTTTATTAACCCCTTGGAGCTATCTGATTGCCGGCTGGCCATCCTTAACAGCATAATAAATCTTTCAGATTATCCTGGGTTTTTAATGTTGGGTGAAAACGGCACTCATTGGGTTAATTCCTGATTTTCGTAATCAGAAATCAAATTATGCTGCATTGAACTGCTGACCATTTTGATAGGGAAGGGGTTTAATTTTTATACAGTCTTGTGCAATATTTTTGCAGATTTTTTTTTAAACGGTTTTGGAATTTGAGGGGGTTAAACTCCTCCATTCTGTTGTGTTACAGAAAACCATCAATTAAACTCCAGAGATAATCCGAGATTTAACTGCCGCCCAAATTGGCACTCGGTGGGTTTACCCTTTACTATCCAAAATCCAAGTAAAAGGTTGAATTTCCATCTTTTCTATAGGTAACTCGTCCAAGCCGGCACTGAACGTGTTACTATATGGCCCTTATTGGGTTGTACAATATCACATTTTAGAATTAGATTTTTATTTTAGTATTATAAGTCTAAGTTTAAATGTTGTCAACGTCAGCACTCAGTGGGTTAATGGCTGTTTTGTAGGATATCACATTCGATTTTTTCTTTATCATTAAACATCAGTCTAGATTTAAATGTCAACGTCAGCACTCAATGGGTTAAATAGCTGTTGCAGATATCAGATTAGATTTTTTTTCTTTATCATTAAACAGTCTAGATTTAAATGCCCACATCAGCACTCACTGGGTTAATGACTTTATCATTAAACATTAGTCTAGATTTAAATGTGGTCAACTTTAGCACTCAATGGGTTAAATAACTGTTGTAGAGAGATTAGATTTTTTTCTTTATCATTAAACATTAGTCTAGATTTAAATGCCAACGCCAGCACTTAATGGGTTAAATGGCTGTGTTGTAGGACATTGAGCATAATACTCGGCACTTGGTGGGTTAACCCTGTATATGTCATAATACAGCAATGTCACATGTTAGATTACATAGTCACTGTGCCTTTAACCCCCCTCCCAGCACCAGGCCCCCCTCACCCCTCTCTGGCACCCATTGTTCTAATTCTGATCAATGTTTTGGGGCTTATGACATGTAAAGTTTATAGAGTAGAAAAGTAGATTTGTGCCATCTGTCTGCTAAGCTTGAGTATTGATCAGATGCACTCCAGCCAGTAATTCCATCCCCATGAGCCAGGCCATATTATTAATAATAATAATAATAATGATGATGATGATGATGATGATGATGATGATGATGATGAAAATAATAATAATAATAATAATAAAAATAATTATGATGATGATAATAATAATAATAATAATACAAATAATAATGATAATAATGATGATGATGATTATGATGAATGATGATGATGATGATGATGATGATGATGATGATGATGATGATGAAAATAATAATAATAATAAAAATAATTATGATAATGATGATGATGATAATAATAATACAAATAATGATGATGATAATAAAAATAATAATAATAATAAGGGAACTGGCCAGGCTGGGAAGGGGTCGGGGAGATCCTAATCAGTGGCTGAGTCAGTAGAGAGGGTAATGCCCCAGCTTTGCTCCCTTTCATAGGCCCTATCTTCCCCAGGCAGATGGATTTGCTGAGGAGGCTTAAATACAGATTTCCCAAGATTTACACCTCAATCGACCATTGAAGTTGAAATGTAAATCCTAAAAAATCATCATTGTCTAGAAATAATTCTGCTGGTGAATAAACAAGATATATTGCAGGGGAAATATAGGGGGCAGGGTTGGGAATGGGGGTATTATTCTCTCCTATAGGCTCAATAGGTGTCTGTGTTTGATTTATTCATGTATATGACATATTGTGTTTCACATGTGTGTAAATATAAATATATATATATATATATATATATATATATATATATATATATATATATATATATATATATATATATATATATATATATATAGTTTTTCACTATGTTTTTGATAATATAAGGCTGACTGATAAGGAACTGCACCATTGGAATTCATTGGATAATTTTCATTTCATAGCAACACATTTCGTTCGTTAAAGTAAAAACAAAACTAGATAAATATATAAACTACTATATATCTGTATTAGTGAAGTACCCAGCAAGTTTTACGCTGTCAGAATTATTGCGCATTATAAAATACACTGGGATAAATCACATTAGAGTCTGATATGACTTGGTTTCTGTAAATGAAAAATAAAATAATATTGACGGTCCAGGTGTCTCCCCTTGTACAGGAGTGTGTGGGGATCAATGTGCTGCGAAATGAAAAATAGAATGAAAATAACCCAAAAAAAGGACAAACTGACAGGAGGAGGTCGCACAAACCCCATATTATCTATTAAATAAAAACTCTATCCCTTTAGAGAAGGCGCAGGGAGTTAGAGGTTTTGCCCTGGGAATAGGAACCTCATTGGAAAAAATAAGATTGGGATTAAAAAAAATAAAAATAAATCAAAAGTTTCAGCCTTCCTTTGTGGCAGGAAGCTCCGTCTGGCGCATAAATAGTTAACCGAGGTCAATATTGACTTCCACAGCCCCAGAGCCATTTCTCCCCACTAATAAACAAACACCCCTAAATAAAAGATACATTTAATACCATAATAAAGTCCAAACGCCCATTCCAATATTTCTTTTTAGAAGCAATTATTTAAATAGGCGGCCTGGTAATAAAGAATTTAATCATTTCTGCTTGAAAATGGGCAGGTTATTAAATGGCAGCGAAGGGGTTAACGATCATCATCATCATCGGAAATTAAAAATTTGTCTTGAATGAGACATAAAATTCCATGTTCGTTTTTTTTTTTCACCCTGAACCAAAGGTTAGAGAGAAAGAGAGAGAATTGGAAATAGTAATTTCAAGTAAAAACAAGTCGGGAATTGAGTTGAACTCACGCCTGGATAGAGAGCCCCTGGCAAAGGCTAAAGTTTAATACAAGAGCTGCTGCTGTTCTACTGGCAGACAATGTACTCCAGGGAGGAGCTGCCTCCTCATTACTCAGGGACTTCATTTTAACTTTCATTAAATACTACAAACTATTTACAGATAAAAAATGTGTCTAAATGCTGCATTGTGTGTGACAAGCAATTCTGCTGCAATTATGTGACTGCACATCCGACCGTGTGTAACTATAGTGTAACATGATGGCTGTGATCTTGCCCTACAGACTGGGCCTTTAGCTTCATCTAGAACTTTACTACTTTTAAATAACATTGACTTGTATTGCAGGTGGGTCGGTGCTGGCTGAAATTTGCACGTTTGAGCAACGTTGATACTAAGGATTAATTTGCCTTGCTGCCATTCTACTATCCTACTATCCTTGCCGTTTCCTAAACATTATTTACCACTGAAATTATGGCCTTGATCTCTCCCTACTATACCTGCTATCTCACAGTCACACTCCCTTCCCAGAGACTATTATCCACCGTTACTATAGACACCATCTCTCCCTACTATACCTGTTATCCCACAGTCACACTCCCTTCCCAGAGACTATTATCCACTGTTACTATAGACACCATCTCTCCCTACTATACCTGCTATCCCACAGTCACACTCCCTTCCCAGAGACTATTATCCACTGTTACTATAGGCACCATCTCTCCCTACTATACCTGCTATCCCACAGTCACACTCCCTCCCCAGAGACTATTATCCACCGTTACTATAGACACCATCTCTCCCTACTATACCTGCTATCCCACAGTCACACTCCCTTCCCAGAGACTATTATCCACTGTTACTATAGGCACCATCTCTCCCTACTATACCTGCTATTCCACAGTCACACTCCCTTCCCAGAGACTATTATCCACCGTTACTATAGACACCATCTCTCCCTACTATACCTGCTATCCCACAGTTACACTCCCTTCCCAGAGACTATTATCCCACTGTTACTATAGGCACCATCTCTCCCCACTATACCTGCTATCCCACAGTCACACTCCCTCCCCAGAGACTATTATCCCACTGTTACTATAGGCACCATCTCTCCCTACTATACCTGCTATCCCACAGCCACACTCCCTTCCCAGAGACTATTATCCACTGTTACTATAGGCACCATCTCTCCCTACTATACCTGCTATCCCACAGTCACACTCCCTTCCCAGAGACTATTATCCACTGTTACTATAGACACCATCTCTCCTTACTATACCTGCTATCCCACAGTCACACTCCCTTCCCAGAGACTATTATCCACTGTTACTATAGACACCATCTCTCCCTACTATACCTGCTATCCCACAGTCACAGTCCTTAGTAATATGACTGGTGCTAGTGTTAGTGACTGCACAGTTAAGAGGTATGAGCTCTGGACCAGTCAAGGACTAATCAGGTAATTATGGGTTAAACCAAACCTATATATATGCCTAAATTATAAATGTATAAAAATGAGAACCTGTCTTATATTAACTACAAATACATTATGCAGTGCCACCTCACACCTCTCCTCTGTTTCACACAAAAGGACTGGTCATTATATTGATCACCAATTTGTACCAAGTCAACAGATTCCCGACCCTCCGGCTGATGAACCTCAGGAAAGTGCAAATCGAAGAGTTCGTACTTATAAAGATATGGATCGAGCAGAACATCGACAAAAACACCAACATCGCTGAATAGATAAGAAAAAACGGAATACTGTATTTGATTTAGAAAGTTTGTACTGTACATATAGATAAACAAGTAAACAGACAAATGTTAAGCGCTCTAAAGTGGATCATTGTGTCCCCAGGCCGATAGGAAATAATTATTATAATTATTATTATTATTAGAGGATCTGGTTTTTCTGCGTTTTGTTTATCTCTTTGCATAAGAAAGGCTGGAGTTGTCTCAGAAACTCTTTCTAGGGCTGAAATCCTTTCCTGAATACTCAGAACCTGACCAGTGAATTTAGGCAGAAACGGGAGTGTGAGTGTGAGTGAGAGTGTGAGTGAGAGAAAAGAGGAGCAGAGGAAAGAGACAAATAAAAGGAACAAGAGGAGAGCAATGTAATTCGAGTGCAGATGGGATGAAAAGAGACAGAGAGAAAGAAAGAGGGACAAGCAGGAAATTAAAGAGACAGTGACTGAGATTCAAATACAGAATAGGAATTGCCAGACAAGGAGACAGCTAAGCAAGAGACAGACAGACAAAGAGACTTAGCAGAGAAGTGTGTTCAAGATAGAGGGTTAAACAAAGTTGCATGTGACTGTGTCACAAAGAGAGAGAGAATATTAGTGTGAGAAAGAAAAAGGGAAAGAGTGTGAGTGTGAATGTGAGTTTGAGTGTGAGTATGAGTATGAGTGTGAGTGTGTAAGGGGTGGGGATGTGCCAAACAAACCAGGGAATAAAAAAAGAGCTTTCGCAATATTATATACAAAGCATTTTCTACACATATATTACAATTGGGAAGTGACCTCGTCATCACTGAGATATACATAATTCATATAAAATCTTGAAATAAAAATAAAATTCTGTTACAGTCATAAACTATTCTTTTCTCCACATTTAACCAGTTAAGTAACCCACACAGGCAGTGACAGAGGTGTAGATACAAAAAAGAAAAAGGTGCTTACGAGGAAAAAAATGATTGTCTGATGAACACGAAAACCAAATAAAATTAAAATAATTATTAAAAAAAAAAAAAAAAAAAGGTAGAAGAAAAATTGCATCTTGGGTGAGATGAGTGGGATTCCTCTTCCTGGAGATCCTGGGAAGGGGGCACCAAGCTTGGCTTAGGGGGGTCTGACCCCAGATACAAAGGAATCATGCAATGGCCTTGCGTCCAATGGCTCAAATAGGGGGTCGCGCTTATCTTTTGGGGGGTCATACAAGTCACCCTTTTAGGCTCCTCAAGTCTTTTCTATGAGAGTCAATTTGAAGTGAGGTTCATAGGAGCCCTGATCTGCCTGGGTCCAAGTCTTTGCCTATCATACGTCACATTCAGAGTCACTGGAGGTGACAGATAGGATGGAGGTGGCAGTTTCTGCTCTTTCTGCCAGGCTGGAAACGCTGGTGGTCGGACTGGCCGCTGCCGTCGAAGGAGACTCGGCCGAGCTGTGTGTGGGGCAGCCGGGATCTGCCAACGACCTCATGCCACTCTGTCCGATAGATTGGTGCTGAAGCCTGGTGGGGAGGAGGGGGGATACCACAAACAGCATGGTCAGTATTCAAGTGGGCACAATTCCCTCCAACACAATTTTAAAATATGGGATGGGGGCAAAGTGCTTGAGGCTTTACCCTAAAAACCGAGAATCCCTTCTCTTCTCCCAAAAACCCTCCCAAAAATTCCTACATAAAATAATCCAAAGGAAGAGGAGACAATCGCCACCAAATTAAACGTTTCGGACTCCTGGCACTTTTCAGAAAAAACATTCATAACAGCATAACATAATAATAATAACAACTTCAGCAAGTAATTCCATCCCCATGCAGTCAGGCCATAATAATAATATTAATAATAATAATAACTTCAGCAAGTAATTCCATCCCCATGCAGTCAGGCCATAATAATATTATTATTAATAATAATAATAATAATAATAATAATAATAATAATAATAATAATAATAATAATAATAATAATAAATATCATAATATTATATAATATTGGGTTATTCCAAAATCAATTCGCCCACAACCCACGAGAAATTAAATTATCTCTGAGTTCAGAATTCAACACTCTCTCAACACAAAGACCGTTTTCTTCGCCCCAAAATCCAGAAATTGGTATTAATATTCCAATTAAACCTGCCCGTGTACCACAAGAACCCTCCTCTCACGAGCACTTCATTATTATGATAATGTATTATTATTATTATCCAAACAAAATATATATTTGTCTTTATATATATAATTTTATTAAACTGCCAGTTTGTTACTGACGCATTAAATATCCGCTCTTGTGGCAGCTGTCGCAAAATGCTATTTCCAAAACCAGCTTTTACAGGATTTTTTTTTTTTTTTTTTAGAAATTAGGGCAAGGCTGAAACACTGTCACAGATAATAATTAAGGGATGGAAAATGCCACAATTATTTACACAACAGGAATAAGACAAAATGCAGAGCAATAGCACATGCACCATAAATTGCTTTCCACTCAGTAATAATCCATAAACAGCCTGTACATTTATTTTTTCTCTATTTTCCGAGCAAATTGTATTTGTTATTACAGAAATAAACCCGCAGGCCCTGCTCACAAAATAAGAATTCTACAGGCGGCTAAAAAGGTCAAATTAAAAACGTCCCTCTCTGCACAAATGACACTTTTATACACGGTTGACAGTTGGAAATGATCGACCACAGAAAATATCAATTTAAGGAGTTATGATTATTTATACACCTTAGTGTGACATGTTAATGAGAAGTATTAACTACAGGTTGATTAGGAAATGATTAGTTAATGCCACATCCTTTTTTTTGTTTTGTTTTTTTCTCAATGAAAATGCGGGTTTTTATGAAAGTAAAAGAATTGTCTTAGAATTATAAATAAATAATACAACGCTTCCTCGTTGAATTTCGTTTTTTTTGTTTTTTTTTTTGTACCAATATTGAATTTCGTTTTTTTTTTTGTACCAATATTGACAAAGGACGTTTTCTGTTTATTTATTTATTCCTCCCTAATGAGAAGAGGAATTAAGGCAATAGACATAGTGGGGGTAATGATGCCACTGTCAATACCAAGACCAGGACAATAGCCCCCCACTGTTAAATTTGTTTATGGTTTAGCAGAGCCGCTTTTAATTCCCTCATTTGCCCCCACAGAAATAGTCAGTTTTGTTTTCCTATTATTTTAATTCTTGGGAGAAAGAAGAAGACAATTGTGCAAATGATGTTGCCAATGGGAGTTTGTTCACAGGCTTTTCAATGGGAGAAATGTGCTGCTGTGGAAGGGTTTTGGGGCAGGTTTAGAAAAGAAAAAGGGAGGCTTTTTATAAACTAAAATATTAATGATATTGCCTTAATAACTAGTGACTGCCCTCGCTTTTTTTTAATTTTAAATGGAGAAAATAAAACACAGTTCGAATTCGAATTTGGTGGATTTGGATGGGACTTAAATAGAAATGTTGACGGTACAGACAGAAACACAGACAGAGACGCGCGTGGGTGTCATTTGGGTTGCCTTATACGCAACTATTTTAATTTCTAAAAATAAATGACATAAAATCTACTAACCATCATCTATCTATAAATCTATCTAATCAGTCATCTATATACCGAGTAATATTTGCTGGTCTGTACTTGAGGCCCAAAGAGCCACCACACTATTTCCAGCTGTTTAGTCTCACTCTCTCTCCCATGTCCAGCTATTGGCCCCTATTGGACAGGACTGTAAGACTATAAGGACCAGTCAGCTCCTATCACTGACCCACTGTAGGCAGAACATTATATGGGCCGCTCAGTAGTTCTGGTTCTATCAGTGACCCGGTAGAAGCAGAACTCACTGGTCTCCAGTATCCCGAGTTCATTGCACTGGTGTAAGAGGAAATATATTTGTATAACAAGGTAATTACTGGCCCCCATAGCCCAAATCCTTTCCAAAAGCGCCACATTCCAAATTGCCACAATGTCAATATACCCAACAGCCCCCCAGTCTTTTCCTGGTCCATTCAGTACAGACTATGGACTATTCTCCTGGTAGTCTCCAAACACACCCAATACTTCCCTAGCCCGTCCAGTCGTCTCCCAACACACTCAATCCACTCCCAACATACTCAGTGTTCTCCTATCCCACCCAGTAGTGTCTCTCATTATATCCAAATAGTCTCTTAGCCCATCCAGTAGTCCTCCACTATACCCCATACTTTCCTAGCCCATTAAGTAGTCTCCTTACACACTCAATTCTCTCCCAACATATTCAGTACTCTCCTCGCCCACCCAGTAGTCTCCTCGCCCATTCAGAAATCTCCCAGCCCATTCAGTAGTCTCCTAGCCCTCCCAGTAGTCTCCTAGCAGATCCAGTAGTTTCCTAGCCCATTCAGTAGTCCCCTAGCGCATCCAGTAGTCACCCAGTAGATCCAGTGGTCTCCTAACTCATCCAGTAGTCACTTAGCCCAGTCAGTACTCTACTCGCCCACCCAGTAGTCCCCTAGACCATCCAGTAGTCCCCTAGACCATCCAGTAGTCCCCTAGACCATCCAGTAGCCCCCCAGCCCATCCAGGAGTCCCCCAGCCCATCCAGTAGCCCCCCAGCCAATTGAGTGGTTGCCCAGAGCCCCAGTAGAGGGTGAAGTTGGCCGGGACTGACCTGTTTTTAGCGGCGGCCGCTCTGTCCCTCTGCCGGCGGTTCTTGAACCAGTTTCCCACCTGTGTGGGGGTGAGGCCGGTGGCCTGGGCGAGCTCTCGCTTCTTGCTGGGGTTGGGGTAGGGATCCTGCAAGTACCATTCCCTCAGGAGGCTGCGAGTCCGCTCCTTGAAGCAGTGAGTTTTCTGTTCTCCGTCCCAGATGGTTCGGGGCAGAGGGAACTTCTTCCTCACCCGGTATTTATCCACCGGCCCCAGGGGTCTCCCCCGCAGCTTCTCCGCCTCCTGATAATGCGCCTCCAGCCACATGGCCTGCAGCTTCCCGTGCGACTCTTTGGTGAACTTGTGGTTCTCCAGCAGCAGGTAGAGCTCCCTGAAGTTGCCCGTGTGGAAAGCGACGACGGCCCGAGCGCGCAGGATGGACTCGTGTTTATTAATGGCCTCACAGGCCCCCGGGGCCACGGGCAGAGACCACAGGAAGCGCCCGAGCCGCTCGATGTCCCCCGTCTCCTCCAGCGTCTCACACACACTCGCCACCTGCTCCGGGGAAAAGTTCAGGCTCGGCAGGTGGAACATTGACAGCTCGTCCTGGGCTCGGGGGCCGCTCAGCAGAACGGAGCGCTCGGGGAAGTTGGGCAGGAGGAGGTGGGCGGGATAAAGCTCTAGAGGGGACCTGAACACCATGGGATGGCCGGCGGGGGGACAGCACGAGCCGCACACAAAAAGAAGCAGCAAAACTAGCGACAGCGACAGCGGGACAGTCACTCAGCGCAATGCCAGCGGCCTCATCCTAGCGCCCTCTCCTCTCACACTGACTGCGGCGCACTAACATTGCTTCGCTTTTCTATTGGTCTCTCAGGTGTCTCCAGGGCAACGCTGCCAATCACTGTCACCTCTGCCAATCAACGGCCGCGACGTCACAGCTCTTACCACTTCCCCTGGATGGGGGGTAAGGTAGAGAGGGGAGTGTGGGGTTATCTAATGGGATACTCCCCCCACAAATAACACACACATAGATACATCCTTCCCCTTTAAACCAGGAATCAAATAATGGGATTGCTGAATGGGATGAGCAATTAGTGGGAGGAATATTATTGTCATGTGAAAGAGGAGGGAATAAAGAGATTCTCACTCACTTCCACATGATCTGCACGTACTTTCCCTTCATTCTGCCAATGTGAGCAGAAATAGTGCCGGGAAGAATGGAGAGATGAGATCATGAGACATTCCCTACCCGGGTCACCCTGCCTGGCACTGCCTCCTGCACCCCCAACCCCGACACTGCTCTCATTAACCCTTCCTCTGCCAGATCACCTGCTACTTCCCTTCTACTTCCACTTCCCTTCCAATTCCACTTCCCATCTACTTCCACTTCCCTGCTACTTCCCTTCTATTTCCACTTCCCTGCTACTTCCCTGCTACTTCGACTTCACATCTACTTCGACTTCCCTCCTATTTCCCTTGTATTTCCACTTCCCTTCTACTTTCACTTCCCATCTACTTCCCATCTACTTCCAATCTACTTCTACTTCCACTACCCATCTACTCCCACTTCCCTGCTACTTCCCAGCTACTTCCCTTCTACTTCCCATCTACTTCCACTTCCCTGCTACTTCCCTTCTACTTCCACCCTTCTACTTTCACTTCCCATCTACTTCCACTTCCCATCTACTTCCAATCTACTTCCACTTCCCTGTTACTTCCCCTCTGCTTCCACTTCCCTTCTACTTTCACTTCAAAATCTACTTCCACTTCCCAACTACTTCCAATATATTTCCACTTCTCTGCTACGTCCACTTCCCATCTACTTCCACTTCCCTGCTACTTTCCTTCTACTTTCACTTTCCATCTACTTCCACTTCCCATCTACTTCCCTGCTACTTCCCTTCTACTTCCACTTACCATCTACTTCCACTTCCCTTCTACTTCCACTTACCTGCTACTTCCCTTCTACTTCCCTGCGCCTCCTCCTGCACTGGCAGCAAAACTTCTCTGAAAAGTTTATCTTAACTACTGCAATGTCTGTGTTAACCTCAGCTATCCGTCTGTCTGTCTGTCTGTCTGTCTGTCTATCTATCTGTCTGATCTGTCTCTACTTTCTCTTTTTCTATATATTAGACAGAATATGTTACAGATGAGGAAAACCAATTTAAAACATTGCGTAAAGATCAGGAGGTAAAACAATTATGGGCAGATTTAAGTTTATAAATAGGCAACAACTAATTAAAATGTCAGTTGTGTCTGGTTGTTTGTGAATATTTGAATGAGGGTGAGACAATAAGAGTGAGGAGGTGTGTGACACTGTTATCTGTGTTTAATCCTGTTTGCAAGTTGCAGTATTTGTGTGTGTGAAGGTCTGCTAAGCGTTTGCTAATGTTTGTGTGCGAATTGTGTTGTGTGATTGTGTTTTTAAAATGTATACTTTTCTATTGGAATTGATTGGTGAGGAGTGTGTGTAATTATGATTACTATGATGGTGTGTGAATGTGAAAGTGCAGGATTGTGAGTGTGTACTGGTGTGTGAATGTGCCCGTGCATGTGTGTGTGTATTGATGATAGCATGTGTATATGTGTGTGTATGTGTGTGAGTGTGTAGGTGTGTGAGTGTGAGGGCCTCCCCAATGTCTCCCCCCGCACAGACAATGTTTGTGGCCCAGTCAGAGCTGCCATTGGGGTTATTATTTGTGAGTTGTGTGAGTCGCTTCTAAGTCGGTCTAATCAGTATCCCGGGCTTTGTTGGGCTGGTGTCGCTATGGAAGTGCGATTTACACCGATTTATACGGGTCAGGAAAGTCTCTCGAGCCTCACTGTGTATATTTAGACAGGACTTTGCCTGGTGTTAAGAAGTGAGTCCAGTGAATGTGTCACACACGGTATTGGGACAATGGGCACATTGTAGAGACTTGTACTGCGCGTATTGAGAGGCTGCAGCGACACTGCGACTAATCTGCCCTCAATAAAGCTGAAATCATTATCCTAAGCTCCTTTCTACAGGAAAAATCATTCAGCAATTCAAACTTCTTTTTTTTCTTCTTAAAGATCTTTTCTGCATTCCGATGGAGATCTGGAGCCCGAGCTCTCTCACCATCAATGACAATCCCTTATTATTACACTGGCTCGACTCGCCCCCAGCTGAGCGCAGAGCTTTGCGCCATAAGTGCTAATCGGGCTCAGTCGTGGGCAGACCTGGGGTCACTTGTCTCACCAACAGCACCCGATACACTGTACAGCCTGCACCCACCCCTACTATTATTATTATTATTATTATTATTATTGTTATTATTATTATTATTGTTATTATTATTATTGTTATTATTATTATTATTATTATTATTATTGCTGTTGTTGTTATTATTAATTATTATTATTATTGTTATTGTTATTATTATTGTTGTACTAATGCATCACTAGAATTCACATCAGATGCGGGGGTTTCAACTAATACCCACTTTAACCCCTTCACTCCTGGGGCATTTTGTCAAAGATGGACAGTTAAGTAAAAAAAATAAAATAAAAAAAGCATATATTTATATCGTGTTGATGTATAATGATATATATATATATATATATATATATATATATATATATATATATATATATATATATATATATAGATATAGATATATATATATATAACCAAAGGAATGGTGCACTCCGTAGACAAAATTAATACCTGGGTGCCAGCATGGGAAATAAGCAGTGAAAAGGGATTGCGGCACTCACAGGGTTTTAGTGAAAAAACAAAGAATGTTTTATTATTAAGCCTCAACGTTTTGATCACCACAGGGATCTTCGTCAGTTTTTTCTCCTGACAAAGATCCATGTGGGGGATTGAAACCAGGCTTAATAATAAAACATTCTGTTTTTTCACTAAAACCCATATAGGTTAACATGAATGCATGGGTCTCCCCATTAATTACAATGTAATACTTCCCATTACAGTGTTT
The DNA here is from genome assembly GCA_038501925.1 of Xenopus petersii. Lineage (NCBI taxonomy): Eukaryota > Metazoa > Chordata > Amphibia > Anura > Pipidae > Xenopus > Xenopus petersii. The sequence goes on along the minus strand of CM076680.1, from coordinate 169,252,770 downwards.
CTTCATTCAATTGTATCTTGCTCTTCAACCCTGGAGTCTTGCTGTGTGTGTTTTCCAATCAGAGATGGGTTAGGGCCTAAAAGTGGGTCACCATGATCTCCCCCAAAATAAAGAAGAATATCTTGGTACAGCATAAATGAGCAACTTGTGTATATATGAACATATATATATATATATATATATATATATATATATATATATATATATATAGTTATACAGTATATACAAACTGTACTCCCGAGCTGAAAAATCACTAACCCAGGGGCTATCATGTGCCAATTATACTAGCTTCATCCAAAATGCACACTGGGGATTTTCAAAAATATAACCTTTATTATTTCATCTTAAATGAAAACAGGCTAAAGTTTAGATCCCCATCTAGGCCTTGATAAAGAAAAAGAAATAGAGTGTGAGCAGCATTAGAAAGCAAGTGAGGAGGATTAGAGAGCAAGTGAGGAGGATTAGAGAGCAAGTGAGCAGGATTACAGAACAAGTGAGCAGGATTAGAGAGCAAGTGAGCAGCATTAGAGAGCAAGCGAGCAGGATTAGAGAGCAAGCAAGCAGGATTACAGAGCAAGTGAGCAGCATTAGAGAGCAATCGAGCAGCATTAGAGAGCAAGTGAGCAGCATTAGAGAACAAGTGAGCAGCATTAGAGAGCAAGTGAGGAGGATTAAAGAGCCAGTGAGGAGGATTAGAGAGCCAGTGAGGAGACTGCATGATGTGAGAGCTCCTGTGACATTGTCTGTGGCTGCTTCAGTCTGTCTGTCTCTCCATGTCCATAGGCAGAGAGAGGAGAATGGGCAGTTCGAGCAGGATCCAGCCTCATACACAGCTAAGCCTGTTAGTGACACATTTTTGTGTCCTCTCAAATGCACAAGCAGATAATTGTGTGCGCTCCATCTTTGTGTGAGGAGGAGGCCAGGGTGTAAATGGCTTTTAATGACTGCAGCTGCTGCCTGAAAACTGTCAATGGAATGGGCTATTTGTGAGCCCCTGAAATGTTCTCAATGTAACTGGAAGATGTGCAGTGCCCGACAATCCAGAATCCACTGGCTGAACTACAACAGCAGAGACGAGAGAACTGGTAGTGGGAGCCCCTCTCAGCAAATCCATTCCGGATCCTGTAAGTGCCATCTGTAAATTCTTCTGTATATATACTCACCTATATTGTTCTGTATATACACTCTCCTATATTGTTCTGTATATACGCTCTCCTATATTGTTCTGTATATACACTCTCCTATATTGTTCTGTATATACACTCTCCTATATTGTTCTGTATATACGCTCTCCTATATTCTTCTGTATATACGCTCTCCTATATTGTTCTGTATATACACTCTCCTATATTGTTCTGTATATACGCTCTCCTATATTGTTCTGTATATACGCTCTCCTATATTGTTCTGTATATACACTCTCCTATATTGTTCTGTATATACACTCTCCTATATTGTTCTGTATATACACTCTCCTATATTGTTCTGTATATACGCTCTCCTATATTCTTCTGTATATACACTCTCCTATATTCTTCTGTATATACGCTCTCCTATATTCTTCTGTATATACACTCTCCTATATTGTTCTGTATATACGCTCTCCTATATTCTTCTGTATATACACTCTCCTATATTGTTCTGTATATACGCTCTCCTATATTCTTCTGTATATACGCTCTCCTATATTCTTCTGTATATACACTCACCTAAATTCTTCTGTATATACACTCTCCTATATTCTTCTGTATATACACTCTCCTGTCTTCTTCTTCTGTATACAGTATACACTCACCTGACTTCTTCTGTATATACTCTCACACTGGGACACCCTCCTATATTCTTCTGTATATACACTCTCCTGTCTTCTTCTGTATATACTCTCACCTTTCTTCTTCTGTATATACACTCTCCTGTCTTCTTCTTCTGTATATACTCTCACCTTTCTTCTTCTGTATATACACTCTCCTGACTTCTTCTGTATATACACTCACCTGTCTTCTTCTGTATATACACTCACCTGTCTTCTTCTGTATATACACTCTCCTGTCTTCTTCTGTATATACACTCACCTGTCTTCTTCTGTATATACTCTCACCTTTCTTCTTCTGTATATACACTCTCCTGTCTTCTTCTGTATATACTCTCACCTTTCTTCTTCTGTATATACACTCTCCTGACTTCTTCTGTATATACACTCTCCTGACTTCTTCTGTATATACACTCACCTGTCTTCTTCTGTATATACTCTCACCTTTCTTCTTCTGTATATACACTCACCTGTCTTCTTCTGTATATACTCTCACCTTTCTTCTTCTGTATATACACTCTCCTGTCTTCTTCTGTATATACTCTCACCTTTCTTCTTCTGTATATACACTCTCCTGTCTTCTTCTGTATATACTCTCACCTGTTTTCTTCTGTATATACTCTCACCTTTCTTCTTCTGTATATACACTCTCCTGTCTTCTTCTGTATATACACTCACCTGTCTTCTTCTGTATATACACTCACCTGTATTCTTCTGTATATACTCTCATCTGACTTCTTCTGTTTATACTCTCACCCTTACCCTTTCTCTATCCACACACAGACACACTGGGAAACCCTCCATCCCCTTCTGTGTATACATTAACACTGGGACACCCTCCTATCCTTCTCTGTATATACACACACACACACACATATACGTACAGACACACTAGCACACACTGCTATCCTCTGCTCAACACACTTACACACACACTTACACACACATATACACACACATATACACACACATATGGGCTTTTTCAGTTGGTGTGGAATACACATTACATTGGGCACCAGCAACTTCTTCAGCTTTTTTTTTTCAAGGCTGGGGCACAGAAAATACATTTCAAGCAGAATTTTTAAGTTTTATTTTGCATCGGATCTAGCGATGTCTTTTAGCAACAAATAGAGTTTTGTACTCGGTATCTCTTGTCTTCCACAATTATATTCCTCTGTCCAGAGATATATTGCTAGAACTCCTTCTTATACACAAACAGTCATACACACGTTTACTTTAATTCCGATATTCAGGTTACTTTAATTTCAATTTGTCTGTTTCCCCCGAGTCTGCGACCCCAATAGAACTACATCATATAATCATGTTTATTTACCTTAAATGTACAGAAACATAATATCCCCAAACTGGTAAATATCCAAGTCTGTGTAAATAAACAGAAGAGTAACAGAATAACTTGTATCTGAAATTCCTAGTCTCGTTTAAATAAAGACAAATCTATTGTGTATTGAAGTTAAACACAGGGGCCATTAGCATGGGATGGGGCTCAGTATTATTTGGATGACTGACATATCATTAACATCTCATGCTGACTCCAATAATTCTGTCACAAACTGCAAAAAAAAAATAAATCCCCATATTGTATATTTTAGTCCATTAATCCACTGAAAACATCATGAAGTTGATGGTAAGAGAAACCATTAACCGTTTGGCCCCCCTCCAAGGCCTGAAAGTCGTTGTTTTCCCCCAATATCCGTTTTTCCTCCAAATTAAAGGGAAAGAATAAACGGCCGGGGGAGAAAAAAAATTCTAATTTGCGATTGTTTTTTTTTTTTTTTTTAAAATGGTGAAGTCGCTGCAACTTTATCGCTCCCTATTGATATTATTCTCCTTGTCTTCTGCTCTGACCCTCATTATGTGGGGCTCCTGCTAAGGGCCTGGCGCTATATAATAAAAGCTGCCCAATCAGAATCAGCTGCTTAATGAGGCCTCACACAATAATAAGAGCTGCACAATGTAGACTTTACCTTATGTCAACTGGTCACCTCTAATGAAAGACATTTGCTTCTGCCTCAATGAGACTCCCTCACATACACAGAAAGGCCTGGGATTCTCTCCCTACTATTTTTCCTTTTTTCAATCATATTCAGCTTTAACACATTCAGCTTTAACACATCAATTCCCATCAATTGGATTCAGGTGTAAATTACTTGTTTACATTACAATCTAACTGGTTTTTATTACAATACAAGGATAGAATTTATATTGTATTGTTCATCCAAGAATATGGGGGAGGAAAAATAAACTAATTTGATCAGGATGTTGCCTGGAACTACAGCTCCCAGCATCCTCCCTGGGAAAAAGGAATTTAAAAACAGCTGGAGGAGTCAGAATAGGCCTGTTTTTTTTTTCCTACTACACTCATCATATTCAGCTTTAACACATCAATTGGATTCAGGTGTAAATTACTTGTTTACATTACATTCTAATTGTTTTTTTATTACAATACAAGGACAGAATTGATATTGTTTTGTTCATCCAAGAATATGGGGGAGGAAAAATAAATTGAATTTGCTGTAACAGTTCTGCATAAATAGATTTGATGTGGATGTGGTCTGGAACTACAGCTCCCAGCATCCTCCCTGGGAAAAAGGAGATTAATAACAGCTGGAGGAATCAGAATAGGCCTGGGATTTTTTTCTTAATATTTTTTTCTTTTTTCAATCATATTCAGCTTTAACACATCAATTCCTATCAATTGGATTCAGGCGCAAGTTACTTGTTTACATTACATACTAATTGTTTTTTAGTACAATACAAGCACAGAATTGATATTGTTTTGTTCATCCAAGAATATTGGGGAGGAAAAATTAGTTGAATTTGCTGTAACAGCTCTGCATAAATAGATTTGATCTGGATGTTGCCTGGAACTACAGCTCCCAGCATCCTCCCTGGGAAAAGGGAGTTTAATAACAGCTGGAGGAATCAGAATAGGCCTGGGCTTTTTTTTTCCAAAATATTTTTTTCTTTTTTCAATTATATTCAGCTTTAACACATCAATTCCCATCAATTTGAATTAAGGTGTAAGTTACTTGTTTACATTACAATCTAATTGTTATTTGTTACAATACAAGGACAGAATTGTTATTGTTTTGTTCATCCAAGAATATGGGGGAGGAAAAATTAATTGAATTTGATGAAACAGTTCTGCATCAATAGATTTGATCTGGATGTGGTCTGGAACTACAGCTCCCAGCATCCTCTCTTGGAAAAAAACGTTTAATAACAGCTGGAGGAGTCAGAATAAGCCACCCCTGTTGTAAATTATGCATAAATAGATTTAATCAAGATATTGCCTGAAACTACAGCTCCCAGCATCCTCCCTGGGAAAAGCAGTTTAATAACAGCTGGAGGAATCAGAATAGGCCTGGGATTTTTTTCCTACTATTTTTCATTTATCCAATCATATTCAGCTTTAACACATCAATTCCCATCAATTGGATTCAGGTGTAAATAACTTGTTTACATTACAATCTAATTGTTTTTTATTACAATACAAGGACATAATTGATATTGTTTTGTTCATCCAAGAATATGGGGGACGAAAAATAAATTGAATTTGATGTAACAGTTCTGCATCAATAGATTTGATCTGGATGTGGTCTGGAACTACAGCTCCCAGCAGGAAAAAGGAATTAAATAACAGCTGGAGGAATCAGAATAGGCCTGGGCTGTTTTTCCTACTATTTTTCACTTTTTTCAATCATATTCAGATTTAACACATTCAGCTTTAACACATCAATTAACATAATTTGGATTCAGGTGCAAGTTACTTGTTTACATTACATTCTAATTGTTTTTTGTTACAATACAAGGACAGAATTGATATTGTTTTGGGGAGGAAAAATAAATTGAATTTGATGTAACCGTTCTTCATTAATAGATTTGATCTGGATGTTTCCTGGAACTACAGCTCCCAGCATCCTCCCTGGGAAAAAGGAGTTTAATAACAGCTGGAAGAGTCAGAATAATTCTGCATAATTAGATTTGATCAGGATGTTGTCTGGAACTACAGCTCCCAGCATCCTCCCTGGGGAAAAAGGAGTTTAATAACAGCTGGAGAATAGGCCACCCCCGTTGTAAATTGTTACTGCTTACTATGTGCAGAACTACAACTCCCTCAGGGGCAGATTGCGGATTTGTAGACTTGTGCGCCAGTCGCAGTCCTTGTAGCAGTCTCAGGTGCGACTGTCGCCAAGTGACTGCCACTTAGCGCTCCTTCCCCGCCTCCCCCCAGGCAGAGCTTTAAAATCAATTAGTATTTTCCATTCTTGAAGTGAATTATTCAAAACAAATGTTTGAAAGACCCCAAGGGAGAATTTGGCCGAGGCAAATGCTTTTCATTAGTTTTATCTCCCTCACTCACATTAAATATAAATATATATATAAAAACATCATTAAATCAGTTCACCACTAATTAAATGAACCGACTTCTTTACTAGACTTAAAAACTGTGCCGCTGAAAATCAGGAGAATTAAACATAATTTCCAGCTTGGAACAAATATAATTAATAAAGATTTATTCTTTGGGGGTAAGTGGAATGGGTCAGAAATTGTGAGTTTTACATTTATAGAGATTCTTTTTCTTCTCTTTATTTATTGTGTTTTTCCAACAAATACAAACCTTGTACCTTCATATACTTCTCTACTTAGGAGTAAGATCTAATATCAACTATAAATCTTACAAATAAATAAAAAGAAATAAAAAATATAAATAAAATAAAAATAAATAAAATAAAAAATACAAAAATTATAATAAAAAAAGACATGAAAAATAAAAAGTATATCTCCCAGTGTAGTTACTACTAAAGATGTCAATTTTATGTTTCGGTCTTATATGGAGCATCAAATCTTAATTTGGCAGGTACAGAAGCGCTAGGAGATTGCGCCTATTAATACATGTTATTAAAAAAAAAATCACACTGACATAAATGAGTCAATTTTAAATGGGATTTAGTCTTTAAATTCCTTTTTAAAAACAAACAGTTAAACCTTTAATTGCTAAAATCGATATATTTATAATATTTATGCTATAAATACATTTTACTCTGATGTTTTCATCTTAAACATGAAGCAATTAAAACAATGACATATATATATATATATATATATATATATATATATATATATATATATTATTTTTTTTTTAGAATCGCACAGTCGCACACAGTCGCTCACCTATACACGTGCGATTGTGAGTCAGTTGCTTTGTTTACCAGGGACCCAATGCGCTGAAGCTTGGGTTTTCTTAATTCTGTCGGGCTGGAAAAGGCAAATTCGTGCTGTTCTTTGCCTTGAATTGAGGATTTATGAAGGTTTAAGGGGGTTAAAGAAAGGAATTTTGGGGATAGGCGTTCGGATTCAAGAGAAAAGGCAATCGAATGGAGAGCAGGAAAATTCTTCCTTGGAAGCAGATTCAGAGAAAGAAGCCGAGGTGCAGCGCGGGGGATTAATCGCCTTGAGATCGCGCCGCTGAGGGCGTTTTATTAGTAGGCGCAAAGCTGAACACTTCTAGGAGCTCCGCGCCTGACTGAGCATCGTGTTTGCCAAAGGGGGTTCCCTCTAAAATTATTTTCAGGTGTTAGAACTCCTTTAAATAATTCTTTTAACCCTTCACCTGCATTTTCATTGCCTGAATCGAGCGCAATCGCTAAAAAGAAAAAAAAATCACGACCTCTGCTGGCATGTGAGTTGCCAAAAGGGCGAAGTCCTTTATCAAGCACCCATTAGCCATCATTATACACCCACAAACACCTAACACCCATGAGCCAGCACTAAGCAAACAACAAAAAATATTCATTGTCATAAAGCGCAAAGGCAACAATTTCATTAAAAGTTGATGCAAATTCTGACTCACATTTAAACCTTTGCAGACGTTATTTAGATGTGATTAAATACTCATTTTTTTTTATTATTATTAAAAAAATATTTATTTTTTTAGAATTATTCACATGAATGGTTTAATAATAAACAATTACAAGACAATATTTGTTTTGGTGAAGGGATGAAACCATCTCTTTTGCAGGCAAGGTGATCTGACCCATTTATTCACTGGAAAAAAACAAAAACTGTATCAGCATATAAGGGGAAAAAATATATTTTATCAGTAAATAATTTATCTTTCCGAATGGGCAGAATATGTGATATATTTTTAATAAGACCTGACATAAATTACAATTCATAAGACCTGACATAAATTACAATTCAGTACTGAAAAAGGCCCCTATTACGAGTAAGAGTAAGAAAGACATGTAAGGATACAGGTATATTTGTACAGGTATCCAGAATACTTTTGTTGACTACAAATAAAAACAGAAAAAAATAAAAAGTAACATTTTGTGCTGTTCAGATTTGTATCACTGCTATTTTTGTTAATGGGATAATAAATTGTAACTGTAGCGAAATACAATTGTTATTGGTTTTAGCACAACTGCAGGATTCCAATTATAAAATACTGGATTTTGTTTTTGGCCCAAGAAGCTGGAAAAGCTGCCAAAATAGGAGCTGGAGCCAGAGCCTTATCATTTATTCCTGAGATATGGGGAATATCAAGCACAGGGCAGCACATTGCTATTTTATGGCTCATTGTTCTCCAGCCAGTAACACTTGAGGGTGGAGGTTGATGGTGAAAGGGACAAAATAAAAGGGAAGAAAATCAGATTTCTTGTTGTGATTTTCTCAGAATGGTTAATGGAAAGCAGTTTCTTCCCTGGTATTATTTTTTTAATGTCATATATAGATTAAACATCCATTGTAAAAGATCCACATTTGGGGCCAGCACCCACCAAAAAATAGAAGCACACACAAAAAATATATTTTGGTAGAAACACATCATTAAGTATTTATTCTGAGCACAAATATCATGAAAAAGATCATTTTTATACTCACTCACAAAATATTTATTGCACCCAGAGCCAGAAAGAAATGTAAGGAAGCATCTATATATAGATCCATCCATGGTTGTTAGGGTCAGCGACCCCCAGAAACAGCCAGATTGCAATTTAAAAGCAATTTGCAAAAGTTGCAAAAACATTTGATTGAGATATATTCAAATATAATAACTCTAAATAGAATTATGTATGTGATATTATACATTTCTTTGAATTTAAAAGTCAGACAGGGGTACCCTACAAGTGACGTCACAAGCATAAAAACTATGAATAAAATTGTGTATGTCATAGTATACCTTACTTTGAATTTAAAAGTCAGACACGAGTACTCTACAAGTGACGTCACAACACAAGCCTAAAAACTCAGAATAAAATTATGTATGTGATGGTATACCTTTCTTTGAATTTAAAAGTCAGACAGGAGTACCTTACAAGTGACATCACAAGCATAAAAATTCTGAATAAAATGATGTATGTGATAATATACCTTTCTTTGAATTTAAACGTCTGACAGGAGTACCTTACAAGTGACATCACAAGCATAACAACTCTGAATAAAATTATGTTTGTGATGGTATACCTTTCTTTGAATTTAAAAGTCAGACAGGAGTACCTTACAAGTGACGTCACAAGCATAACAATTCTGAATAAAATGATGTATGTGATAATATATCTTTCTTTGTATTGAAAAGCCTGACAGGAGTACCCTACAAGTGACGTCACAAGCATAAAAACTCTGAATAAAATTATGTATGTGATAGTATACCTTTTTTTAAATGTAAAAATCAGACAAGAGTACCCTACAAGTGATGTCACAAGCATACTTCCAAATGATGACATCACTAAGCAGTGTTTACAGTTTATTGTGAATAATAGCAGTAGCACCCTAATATATATATATATATATATATATATATATATATATATATATATATATATATATATATATATTAGGGTCATATTATTATTATTGTCATATTTTAATTAGGCGGCACCTTGTCTTATTGTAGTTTTCTGATGTAGGGATGTGCAGTTTCAATGTGAATAAAATAACTTTGTCTTTTATCCAGCAATAAGTAACAGAGGGAGAAGCTTTGACCACAGGTTTTGTGTATATGGAAATAACACAGAGTATTTATATATTAAATTAACGCTGGATCTGCACTATTTCACTGGAGGAAGATCATATTATGTATAATATTTAAATGGGATAACGAACCCCCCTGCTGTCCCAGCTCCCAGAGGAGTTTATTGGACATTGTGGCTAGTGATGGGCGAATAAATTTGGCAGGCGCGAATTAACAGCGAATTTCCGTGTTTCGCTGCCAGTGAATAAATTCACGAAACTGCTGTGAAAATTTGCCAGCGGAAAATCCGCCATGTCGAAAAAATTTGCCCGTGCGTCAGAATAGTCGTGAGCATAAAAAATGGTGCACGTCAAAATTATTCGGACGCCCATTGAGTTTAATGCATTTGGGCAAAATCGACGGGCATATACCAATTGTTGCACGCGTCAAAATTGATGCGCGTCAAAATAATTTTGGCGCACATTGACTTCAACGCGTTTCGCAAATTTTTCGCCGTTTCCCGAAAGATGAGTAATGAAAAGTAGCCATAACAATACATTTGTAGCCTTACAGAACATTTGTTTTTTTAGATGGGGTCAGCGACCCCCAGTTGAAAGCTGGGAAGTGTCAGAAGAAGAAGGCAAATAATTCAAAAACTAAAAAAGTGAAAAGTTGCTTAGAATTGTCCATTCTATAAGATACTAAAAGGTAACTGTATGTTACATAAAGTGTATTTTTCTCTTTTCCAATATAGATGATGATAAATAAGCCGGTGGAGTGGGAGCAGAGGTCTCATGGAAGTGCGGGTGTTGCAGAGAGAAATTCATATTTAATTAATCCGCTTGCTAAATGAATAGCAGATGTCAAAATGTCTTAAAAATGTTTATGTGTGAATAACGGAGAGGCCGCTCGGCTGCATTATCTGATTGTGGCATGAAATATTGATGAGCGACAGCTGTTTGGAATATTCGCCTTCTCCCAGTTTCATTAGAAGTGGCCCCGGCTTCCAACAAGTGCAGTAATGAAATGACTGATTCATTGATGACAATAATGCTCATGAATGATTGATCAGCGCTGCACAAATCACTCATAGAGTAAATAAAGAGGAAACTAATGTTGATTCTGGGGCTTTGTATAGAGAGGGTAACCTAGTGATGTAACTAGATGATACTGGGCCCCACAGCAAATTCATATCCAGAGGTTGTTTTACCAATATATGTTGAAATTGCTCATTAATTAGGGCCTCACGGGGCCCCTATACCTCTTGGGCCCCCGCAGGGTCTGATCCTCTGGGGTTACAACCCTGGGATAACCTGAAGGTTTCTCATGAAGCCCTCCAGCTCTTATTGGGCTATGCTCCCCTGGATCTGACTATGGGTAAAACTCAACTAGTAGGGAAGACAAGGGCATGTGCCTAGGTTGGCAGCATCAGTGAGATGACCATTGATTGCCTATATGAGAAACAAAATTCTAGATTTATTTTCTAGATTTCTTTTAAACCCCCCCCCAGCCTCATACCCAGTCAGTGAAGTGTGTAGGAAGTTACTGCCAATTTGCTGTTATTTAAAGGAGAACTAAAGCCTAACTAAAGAAGTAGCTAGAAATGTTGTACATGATGTTTTGTGCTTCTGTACCAGCTCAAGGCAACCACAGCCCTTTAGCAGTAAAGATCTGTGTCTCCAAAGATGCCCCTGTAGCTACCCATCTTCTTTTCTGCTGATTCACTGCACATGCTCTGTGCTGCTGTCACTTACTGAGCTTAGGGAGCCACTCACAATATACAGTACACATAGAATAGAAATGTCACAATATAAGGCTGATTAGTAATTAATACACATAATTACTACATGGCAGCACAGAAACCAGTGCAATTAGCATCAGAATTGAATAATCAGCAAACCTGTAGCATCAGCTTATATTACAGCCAGGGAAGCTCATTTTCTGCTGGATAATTAGTGACGAGCCCTAAGCTTAGCTTCTCAACAGCCAATCAGAGCCCACTGAGCATGTGAGTGTCACAGACACTTTCCAAGATGGTGACCCCCTGTGACAAGTTTGAAGTCCTGGATCATTGCTGCTATTGACAAGCTCAAACTTTAGCCTCGTGCAATAAGTTCACTATATAAAATATGACATTTTTAGCCACGTTCATTTTTAGGGTTTAGTTCTCCTTTAACAAAATGAGATTACTGTTAAGTAGACCTGTGTCAGGTTGAATTGGTAAACCTGGATGTTGATAGGTGAATGTCAGCAGGTCAGTGGGTCACGGGGAGCAAATCAGGCTTCTCGGCTTCCCTTCCAAACTTTCTTAAGCTCAGGTGACATCACTAGTTTTGTGAGGACATCACTACTAGTTTTAAGGCAGATAACAGGTTGGTTGTTTGTGCATAAAAATACTGGTGTTTGATTCTTAATGCCTCCAGCCACTATAACATGAATTAGGACCATCATGCACTAAGTGTGGCACTGGAGAGTTGGGGAGATGTTTTATTGAGCAGTGTTACTTTAAATAGCATTTGGCTGGACTACAGCTCCCAGCATGCCTTGACTCTCGATGATACATTGGCTCAGGTTGTGCATAGCCTGTGGCTGGTTTATAGCCAAGGTTGCCAGGTTGGTGGTTTTCCAGCCAAATGGGGCGACTAATTTAAAGCCCGGGCTGGTTTTGAAAATACAAACTAGCCAATGTACTGATTTGGGCTACTTTCTGGGCCTTTGGCTGGTTTGTACTTTGAAAACCCTAATGTGCCGAGCCTTAGTCTCCCAATGCATGTTGGGAAATGTCGTTTTTGTGTAACCATTTGCCAACTGGCAAGTTTAATGTAAGACCACAATACCCAGCATGCAATGGGACTGACTTGTGTAGAATTTGTGAGCTACCTGATTTTTAAGCATTCTCATGTTTTCAAATGACTTTCCTTAATTTCAGACAATTTTGGGGCAAAAATCTGCTGGCCACCAAAATTTCTCGAGGTTGTCCTGTTTTACCAATATTTATTAAAAATTGTATATGTATTAGGGTCTTATGTGGCCCATATACCTCCTGGGTCCCCCCCCTGTAATTACGCCGCTGGTGATGGGGAAATCTGTCCCATTTTGCTTCATTGAAAAATGTACGAAACAGTGAAAATTCGAAAATGGTTTATTTTCGCATATATCCATTTATTTTTCAGACCTTTTTTTTTTCACTGCACATATTGTGCTATTTTTGAGCTACTTTTGAAGTGCCTCTTGGCTACTTTGGGGCTGGTTTTGTAGCCGACTTTGGCTGGTTTTGAAAATTAGACCTGGCAATAGCACCTGTCCCCTGGACATTGTATGGCAGCAGAACTAGGGTCCCCTTTCTCTTCTCCATGATCTAAGTAGGAGCTTTGAGTCCCAGTCCCTTGGGCCCAGTTTGGACTGACAGGTTCCCTGCTCCCCATTGTATGGGAATCACTAGAGAAGTGTCACGGGAAGGTAATGGGAGGTGACCGGGAGGTGAGGCCTGGGACAGTGTCCGCAAGCTCTTTGGTTCATGTTGGGGTTACTCAGTGTATTGGCTCCTTTGTTTTCTTTCTTCAAACAACCCTTTTCCTTCCTTGAAAGGATGTGCCCGTTAGGTTCCCCTCGGCAGCCCTCGCTGTGGGTCCCATCGGCTGACCCCGTGTTTATTTTTCTTATTTAATGAAATGGTTTAGGCAAAGGAAAAACAAACAGCGTCCTTGCGTCAGCGTGCGAAGCCCGGGGAGATTGGGACAGGAGCTGGTGGGAAGCGGGGAAACTGTGGCCTAAATTTGGCCTCCCACTGTCTGGGCTGGGGATGCAAAAAACACAAACTCCTGCTCTCATTGCACGAACAACAACATGTAAGTCTAGTTACGTGCGTGTGTAACTTCTGTGTATGTGTCTATATGGTTTTGTAGCTGTAGTGTATGTACTTGTACGTGGGTATTTGTGTGCATGGGATCCGTTATCCAGAAACCCGTTATCCAGAAAGCTCAGAATTACAGGAAGGCCGCCTCCCATAGACTCATAGATTTTAATACATTTTTAGAAACAATTTCCTTTTTCTGTGTTACAATAAAACAGTCGCTTGTACTTGATCCCAACTAAGATATAATTCATCCTTATTGGCTTTATTTAATGTTTGCATGATTTTTTTGCACACTATAAGAAAAGAGATCCAAATTACAGAAAGACCCCTTACACAGAAAACCCCAGGTTCCCGAAGCATTCTGGATAACAGGTCTCATACCTGTACTTGATCCCAACTAAGATATAATTAATCCTTATTGGAGGCAAAACCAACCTATTGGGTTTATTTTTAGTAGACTTACCCCTTATGTAATAGAAGACACTGGTGGTCATTTATCAACACTGGGCAAATTTGCCCATGGGCAGTAACCCATGGCAACCAATGAAATTACTGAATTAATTGTTCTACTTGCAGCTCACTTTAAAAAGCTAATCACTGATTGGCTGCTATGGGTAACTGCCCATTTGACCAGTGTTGAAAATGAGCCTCATTAAGTTTGCGCAGGAGCCTTAACCAATAGCAGCCAATAAGATATTTGCTTTTAAACAGGTCACCAGCAAATGCTTCCTGCTGATTGGTTGCTAAAGGTTACTGCTCCTGCGCAAACCTAGTGTCTTTTATTACCTAACCCCCATAAGGTATAAACCCCATGTCCAAAGCATTCTGGATAACAGGTCCCATACCAGTATATATGTGTGCGCTTGTGTGACTTATACATTTATATCTGCAAGTGTGTATAGATTTTAGTTTATTTGTGTCGTATATGTGTAATTTGGTGCATTAATGTGGGAATTTACAGATGTTTAGTAGATGTATCAATGTGTGTGTAAAGGCATGTACGTGTGAATGTATAAGTGTGTAGGAGTATACAGGTATGGGATTCGTTATCTGGAAACTCTTTATCCAGAAAGCTTCATTTTATGGGAAGGCCGTCTCCCATAGACTCCATTTCCTCCAAAACAAGTACAAACAGTCAGGTCCAATAGAAGTCAATGGGAGCTGCGCTAATCCGATTGCATCTTTTTTTTTAAGCCATTTGGACTTCAACCTACTTTATCTTTCAAGTTTTTTCCCCAGTTTCAATGCGATTATTGTTCACATTTACTTTAACTATAGGGTTCCCTGTTCTTTTTGGTCCTAATATCTCATTTATGAATGAAAATGCAAAGTACAATCTTGGACCTAAATCACAGTGGTTTTTCTTTATTTTACCTATAATTCTTTTATGCCGTAATTCTTTTTCTTCTGACTCTCTCCATCTTTGAAATGGAGCGTCACTGAACCCCATTTAAAATGTTCTGCAAGGCTACAAATTTACGTTATTGTTACTTTTTAACTACTGAAGTTTCTATTCAGGCCTCTCCTATTCATATTCCAGTCTCTTATTCAAACGACTTACTGGTTACTAGGGTATTTTGGACCCTAGCAACTAGATGGCTGAAATTGCGAACTGGAGAGCCGCTGAATAAAAAGCTAAATAACTCAAAAACCACAAATAATAAAAAATGAAAACCAATTGCAAATTGTCTCAGAATATCACGCTCTACATCATACGAACAGTTAATTTAAAGGTGAACAACCCCTTGTAAAACAAAACTTTCTGATATCCCTTCTTTCAGAATACAGACGCTGCCTCCCCTTACTGAACCACGGATATTCTCCATACTGTCCTGGCTACAGAAGAGGAATTCAGAAAACCTATTAGAATACCTGGGATTAAAAAAATGCTGAGATGCTCGATTTATCTAGTTGTACTTTCTCTAATTTAGTTTTAATTTCCTGATGTCCCATGAAGCCTTCAGAGAAATATCATAGAGGCAGATGGAGCCACGGACACCGGGACTGATCCCACAAACAACAAATACACTGATAAATGTCTCCCATTGGTGGAAACGAGATAATGGTTTGTATTCTCATTGTGATGATTAGAGATATATCATTGTGTGTCCATTCATGGAGTTCTTGGAGTTCTTGGAATGTGCAGAAGAGAAAGGTCAATGAATATTTGCATAAAACTGTAAGTTTAAAGAGTAATATATATAATTGTGCCCGTCTTTATAATGTTAATGCTGCTGACGTCCATTTGTACATGGGCTTCATTGTGTTTAAAAAGAAAAATACGCCGTTAATGTGACATTATTGACATTAATTAGTGACGGAGATGAAATATAAGTGCACTTTTATTGGCCACTGTCCTCCATCCCTGGTTCACCTAAACAAAGCAGAATATTCACATTCATCAGAGATGCACAATCACCTTGCGACTATTAACATACACAACACTTGTAGAACTGTAGCCTCAATAGAATTGTTTCAATGAATAGATGATACTTGATCAGCTGAAGCATTCATTTTTGCAGCCATTTATAAAGCAGGGGTCGCTGGTTGTAGCATCTGGATGTATGCAGTGCTAATCCTTACATTAATTAAATTAGTCACAATTTCCATTTCATATCTTAACATAATGGGATATATTTCCCGGAAACCCATTATCCAGAAAGCTCAGAATTACAGAAAGTTTGTCTCCCATAGACTCCATTTTATCCAAAATCCAATCCAAATTTTTAAACATGATTTGTTTTTTTTGTGTAATAATTAATCAGTAGCTTGTACTTGATCCCAACAAAGATAAAATTAATAATTCTTTTTTTTAGCAGACTTAAAGGGTAAGTCAACACCAAAATAAAAATTTGCCTAATACAGGTATGGGACCTGTTATCCAGAATGCCCGGGACCTGGCATGTTCCAGATAACAGATCCTTCCATTATTTAAATCTTCATACCTTAAGTCTACTAGAAAATCAAATAAACATTAAATAAAGCCAATAGGCTGGTTTTGCTTCTAATAAGGATTAATTATATCTTAGTTGGGATCAAGTACAAGCTACTGTTTTATTATTACACAGAAAAAGGAAATCCTTTTTAAAAATTGGATTATTTGGATAAAATGGAATCTATGGGAGACGGCCTTTCTGTAATTCAGAACTTTATGGATAACGGGTTTCCGGATAACAGATCCCATACCTGTAATTGTTTTTCACACAAATAACTTAAAAGGCACTGAACATTTTGGATAATTGTATACTGGAAAGTTGCTTTCAACTTTTATTATTTTGGAGTTGACCTGCGCTTTTAAGGTATTGAGATCCAAATTATAGAGATACCCCGGACAACCAGGAGTTAAGCAAACGCTGCTTTCAATAGTAATTGTTTTTTACAAATAACTTAAAAGACACTGAACATTTTGAATAAATGTATACTGGAAAGTTGTTTGGAATTATGTTTTCTTTTATTAGGTAAATTTCTATTTTGGGGTTGACTTGCCCTTTAAGGTATGGAAAGTCAAATTACAAAGATACCCCTTTACCGGATAGCCCCAAGTCCCCAATGTATGATATCTATTATTTGTTGGAAGAATAAAGAATAAGCCCCTAAATTAAGAACAGATGAAGAAATAGGTAAACTGTCTCTTTTGTTTATATAATTGGCCATTACAGTCTATACCTTATTAATAAATAGCAGTTGCAGTGAAGCCTTTTTTTTGTGACTTTTTGTCACAAAACAAGGAAGTGAAAAATGTTTTCCCCTTCCCACCCCTAATTTGCATATGCTAATTAAGATTCAAATTTGGTTCGATATTCAGCCGAATCTCTCGCGAAGGATTCGGGGGTTCGGCAAAATCCAAAATAGTGGATTCGGTGCATCCCTATTATTTACTAAACTCACATTTTTTTCTGATCAAGCTTCTTTTGGCAAACACGTTTTTGTGGAAACACCCCCCCCCCCGAATTTTTCTAGATTTATTATAGCCTGATGCTGCAATCCGAAAATCCACCACCTCAGACCTGTTGAGGTCCTGTATAAGTCAATGGGAGAGGCACCTATCCCAATTTGAAGTTATCGTTGTCTGCACTGGGTTTATGCCAAAAATCCAACCTTTTCAGAGTTTTTGTGCAAAAACTTGAAAAAATCAAGCAATTCGGGTAAAAAGCCAGAAATATTTGTACGATTCTGGTTTTTGCTCGGTTTTATCGAGTTATTTTTTTATTGTTAAATAAGCTAAAATCGGTGGGAGTTGGGTCAAGCTTTTATTATTAATATTCTGAGATAAAGTCGGATTTTAGTAAATAACCCCCTTATTGATATTTTAGTGTGATGCTTAATAATTCGCCCAGAAAAGTTGGGCACTCATATTTATGAATGCATTATTAAGAAATCATTTCCAGATCCCCAAACTTATTCAGTCGTATTTGTTATTACCAATTGCTGATTTAGAGCCTGGGATTTGATTTGGCATTTTATCGTTATCGATGGTGACTATAAAATGAGGAGATTATTGTTTTTTTTCCCTCTAATAAAGTATCCTGATTATAGATTGATTGTCTGTCTGATTTTTTATAGACCTTCTTGAAAACAGACGTTCCCTCTGTCAATAAATGTTTGCATCATATATGTCGCTGGCCAAATAATTGAGTCTCAGCAAGTCTTTGTACATGCAGGCTTTGAGTCAGAGTCAGTTTTTTTTGAGGACAGTTAGCTCAACTGCATTCGATTTTTTTGCACTTTGCTATTTGGGGCGCTGTACAAATAGTGCGTGGACTGCACCCTGGATGGAATGCTGTCTGCATTAGGCAATGCTCCATCCAAAGAAGCAGGCAGTGGAGGTACATAGGCCTGACCCCTACCCTGCACCCTTTAGAGCTCTTGTACTTGTCCCCTCTGGGGTCTAAAATTACACTAAATGCCTGCAAATTGAGTAACAGATTGCTGATGGGTAAAAGTAATGAGAAACCCAAGTTTTTTGGAAATGGAAGCAATTATTTATATTTAATTATTTTAAATTGATCTTAGTTAGAAAGTTTCTTAATTAAAGGGGAACTATAGCTCAAATGAAAATTTACTATATGCTTCATCATACCGAAATACAGAAGTTACTCTTCACTACACTCCTCTCTGATTCCATCTCTCTTCATTCTCTCTTCATGCAGGAGTTGGGAGTCTGATTTGGAATGGCAGTTAAATCCAATATATAATTTAAGGGGCTCCTTTTGCCTAGAAGATGTATTAGAGCTCACTCTATTAAAATCACCAGAAATCCTGTCTCTCTACATGCAGAATTTGTGCCAAAGTCAGTTATTTTGTTTGCGCTGGAGTCAATTATTTGAGTGAGCTCAAATTCATTTGTTAGGAAAAGGAGCCCCCCTATAAGATATATTGGATCTAACTGTCAGTGAATATCTGACACCCAACTGCTGCATGAAGACAGAATGAAGAGAAACAGATGCTGAGAGAGGAATAGTGAAGATAAACTTGATTATTTCAGAAACGGTACAGAATTTTTAATTGTATTTAGAAAATGAATTATTTCAGTGTGATGACGCTTATATTCCATTTTCATTTTCACAATAGTTCCCCCTTTAAGATGAAGCTTTTTTATTTTTTATGATAGTTTCTCCTTAATTTTAAGTTGACCAGTAACAATCTTTTTACTTCCATTCAAAGAATATAAGGAAACATTTCCATACTGTTGAATTTTCCTTTACTAAGGTTGCTTACTCCCAGTCTGATTCCTATTAATGTGGGTTGGCCTCGTTCAGTCTCCAAATTCCGTTGTGGCAACACACAACCTCAGTGGTGGAAACGTATCCCTTTTTAATACTGGTACAACATGGGTCGGTTGCAGTCTATGCATGCAGTATTGCAGAAGGTGTTTCCATTAGTATCAGTAACTACAGGGATAACTTGGCAACACTGGCTCCCATACACTCGGATACACGGCATCAGTTTACAGAATTTTCAGCTCCAACAGAAACCCATGATGGTCACCCAAACTGGTGAGTCAAGGGCCACACACACATTGCGAAACAAAATAATCACGGATGAATGAATGTGCCAACCATCTCGCTTGGTGTGTGGCCAGCTTCATTAGGGTTGATCTTTAGTGACTTTATTGTCTTCATCTTGAGAAGGTACAATTTCAAATCCTCTAATTATACAGAGTGGGGTTGTGTCATTTGCACAATCATTCTCATGTTGCATCATGAACTTCCATCCAGACCTATTGTTCATGGGCAAATGATCTTTTTAACCTTCATAACTCCTGGCAGACGTTGAACTGTGCTGTGAATAGTGTTGTCTACAAGCCATCTTTGTGGATTATTACATTAAAACAAGTTTTCCTCAAAGGGAGAGTAAAACGTAAAAACAAGTTACAACCTTACCTGTTTGCAATACACATTTAAAATCTCTCATGTTGTTTAAAGGTGTATTGCTCAGCAGGATTGGGGTGTGGGATTTGCCCACCCCTGGAGTTTTCATAAGTAAACCTGGAGTTAAATATTTCTTATTGAATGAAAATTGCTTTATACAATATAGTGAAAGAGAAGGGCAGACATTAGAGTGGCATGTTTCAGTCAAAAGCATGTTATACCAAAGTCATATTTTTCGTTTGAGCTGTGAAACTATTCAGACTTTTTAGGGTAAGCTCCAACAAGAGCAAAACTTTCTGTACCAGGGATTTGGTCAATCTGGTAGATTCAACCAAACCATTTGAGGCAAAACAAGATACACAGTGACCTGTGGCTCTTTGCAAAACCCAGTTGGGTCCCATGATGGTTACTATGTTGTGCTCCGCAATTGTCTGTTCTTTTTACCAACGGTACACTGTTCCCATGCCCCAGACATATCACTGTGAAAGAACATTTTTATTCTTCTAGGTGGAGGTTGGTGGCCACATATCTTTTAATTATTAATTATTAATTTTTCACATTTGAAAAGCTGAAAGTTGACCCATTGGAGCTCCATTCCCAAGATCTAGAGCGTGGGAAGAGTAGGGGGAACAACACAAACATAAAAAATGTTCCTGCATGGTGCAAAACAAGTTCAATGGCCATTTGGTGACCCCTATGTGGACTGGAAGCCAATAGGAGACTCTGTTTGGCACTACACCTGGTTTTTATGCAACCAAAACTTGCCTCCAAGCCTGGAATTAAAAAATAAGTACCTGCTTTGAGGCTGCTGGGAGCAACATCCAAATGGTTGGTAAGTAACATCTTACTCATGAGCCACTGGTTGGGGATCAATGATCTAAAGGGTTCTCTGTGACCATCAGACTCAAGCTGCTCTGTCTGCTCAATGCCCGGAATGGAAGACAGGAGAAGTCTCAGTAGATCCCAGTGCAAAGCTATTTCCACTAGCATTGAGTCAAAAGCAGTTTCTAAAGAACCAGAAATAAATGGACTCTTCTCTTTAGAGGAGGACACTTTTGGGGTGATTCTACAAACCAAATGCACCTCAGATCATTTTTCTTTTGGGTATGAATCAGGGTCTACTTAGCATGTACTGACCATTTAAAGGAATGCAATAGTGCAAGGGGAAAGAGCTTTGCCTACACAATATATATTGAAATATTGCATAAAATCAAAGGGAGTAAAACCCAGTCCTTAAATGTTCTTCTGTGCTTCAGTGTCTCCCAAGGCCTCTGGGTAGCGTGTGGAGCACCATAAGGTAAAGCCCAACTGTAGTTTTCATTGGGTGTCTATAAACTAAAGTGAGAAGGAACCATATGCTTTCACTCCTTTTGTGGCTCTGTTTATGGACACCTGATGTTTTTAAAGAGGAAAATAAAGATGGTCTTTTAAATTGTTTCCTTTTTGATGATCCACAGAGAAATCTGTTTGTCAACTGTTCATTAAAATAGGCATTCTTGTGTGGCCATACGTCGTTTTACCCCACATGACTGATTGGCCTACAAGCCTGAACATATGGATAATGTATGAGGGACCATACATGGTATAACTGACTTTCTATTGCTGCAGCTCCTCTTCATCTCCTTGTCTGCTCATGCAACACACACTCACAGATATAGGGCACTGGCCATTTGTATTTTAGACCCTGTACAATTGACAAGCCAACTGATATTAACAGGAGAGGGATTTTAGGTCACCATACCTGGACATGTTCAGTAATGTACAGCCAACTTAAGTCATTAAATTGGGTCACTGTAGACCAGTGGTTTCTGGACCCATCTTTGGTTGATTTGGTGAGGGTCTACCACCTCTTTTTCTGCTTTTTAGAGTCAACTGAATACATCATCCAACATCCCATTGTGATCTGTTACACACATTATGCAGATTGATGCCTGGAATTGTGGGGTGTTGGCTGCCAATTGAACCTGACGATCCTCAACAATAAAAACAGTGCTGCTTGTCTCATTCCAGTTTCTACTAAAACGGCAATGATAATGTTTAAATAGTTCTCAATTGTTTTGCTAGAATTGAATGTACATTGATGTCAGTCACAGAACAGCAAGAGCTATGAAGAGGGTTTTGTGGAGAATTACAAAGGATGATAACGTTAAAATCAAAAAATGTCTTCCCTTTATGTGGATGAAATGTAACTAATTGTACAATTAGTTCCTCGGAGAAGATGAATGGATCCGTGCGGGCTGGCTGCTGTCACTTGCAGATCAAACCTCAATTTTCACCTCACGGGAAAATCGTTAGTACTTTACAGGAAAACTCTGCAGTATTTGGTGCATAAGAAGGTAACACTTTAATCTGTGGATGTTGTTATTCCAAGCAACTCCTAACAGTTCCAGGGAGCAGAAGAAAAGATTTAGCTAACTTCATAGACCCAAGTTTTCTTGAAGGACAATATTATTTGTTGACCGATTTCTATACCTGTATTTAAGAGGTTGGGTGGCAGATATAGAGACAATGAAAAAAAATGTCAGGTGAAACTCACAGCAACCATTCAGACCTCTGCTTTTGAAACAACTGTCCAGCCAGTGTTCCTTGCTTGTGAGCTATACAGGTTTAGTAGATCATGGGTTCTTAATCACTAGCACCTATTTGTAGGGAGATACAAGCATTGGAGACAGAGTGAGAGGAAACACCAGAATAGACACATACTATATAAGGTCCTTAAAGTGAGGATTCTAGACCCTCTAGAACCTGCTTAGATTCTTTGGATCATAATATATATTGATCCAGGTGGAAACTGCTTCCATCCAATGCTAAAAAGAAAGTGAATACAATTAAACTTATTAAAGAGAAAATACAATCCTGTTAATTGTTGTCATTGTTTCTTTATGTGCCCATTTCTCTCAAGAGGGGATCAATGGATGCAGACATTAAACCCTTTTAAAGCCTCAATACCTCTGAAAGGGCAGCTGAAATGATTTGGGGTAGACACCTATGTGTTGGCTTGGATATTCCTGGCACGGTGGTTGTATGGCAGGAATATGTGTTCCTATATCTGTAACCTCATTATGAGCTATTGCTGCCATTGAACAATGGGTTGTCCTCCAAGAAGAACTTGAATGAATTGCATGAATGACGTTTTAGTGCATATTTCATCCATAAACATCCAATAAATCAGCAAGTCGGTGCATCCTTTTTCCGCCATCTTGGCTGAGGGTCTAAAAAGCTCAAATAGATCTCCTCAAACTCTGGCGATTTCCCTTTTTGCCAGTTTTATCCAGCTGCATCCTCCTTTTGATTAGCAGAGAAGGGGTTTCACATTGGACATTGGTGACAGCTCCTCCTGGTTGGCAATGTCAGCCATATCAGCTTCTCTTCAATTTCTACAGTCAATCCACTGGGCATGGGTCCTCCAGATCTCTTACCTGTTCTGCTGTTAGCAAGGATACGCTTCTTCCTGCACCTCCATTCGCTTCTTACACTTTTCAAAAGGGGGTGTGGGGTTTATCATGGAATCTGTGTGCCTCTATATTCTTTTGGTGCCAGAGGATTCCTCTAATGTTCCCTCCCAGAACTTCACTGCAGGTCCCACTGGGTCTTCCAACAATCTCTTCCACCATCTCCTGATGTCACCCACCACAATGTGACCCAGACAGATGCTAAGTGGAATAACATTAGCACCAATAGGGGCCCTGTAGGACTATCACATTGCTAGGAAAGCAGCAAAGAATCTGCCCTTCTCAGTGAGGCTCCAGCAGGAGAAATAATAGGTTCTCCCAACAGGATATCAGTATATGCAACATGCTTCTACTCCTTTTTAGCAAGAACATATGGATCATTTAGAAAAACTGTTGTTTTTCTCCTTTAAAAACCTTTACTCCCAGTTTTGTAAGTAAATTGCAAATTCGAAAAGACAATGTCACAAATAAGCGTTCCATGCACTCCTTGAGCTAAGCCCTCATATTTTACTACCTTTAAGGAATAACAATTGGATACAAGGTATGTTTCTTTTTAAAAAGTCTTTATAGAACAGTTGTAGCTGCTGAGCAACATTTCTATAAACTAGGGGTGAACCGAATCCACTATTTTGAATTCGGCTGAACCCCCGAATCCTTTACCAAAGATTTGGCCAAATACCAAATCCTAATTTTCATATGCAAAAAATCATGGGATTTGCCTGCCCACCCCTAATCTGCATTCGCAAATTCGGATTTGGTTCAGCCGGGCTGAAGGCTGAATCTGAAATCCTGCTGAAAAAGGCCAAATCCTGGCTGAATCCCGACCGAATCTTAGATTTGGTGCAACCCTACTACAAACAGATAGAGTGGCTGGTATTTACCTTCTGCAAATACAAAATATTGTTTAATGACATCCGCAGATTTATACATACAAACGGATCAGACATTTTGGATCTTAAAGTAGTTTGTGTAATTCTTCATGGCAAACTTTATGGCATCTCCCACTCTCGTGTGTATGCGTTGCACCTAATGAATCCAGTGGTGTAACTAGATGTTACTGGGCCCCACAGCAAATTTAATTTAGGGCCCCTCAAATATCCAGAGCTTGTCCGGTTTTAATAATATATATTGATATTGCTCATTAAGTAGGGGGTCCCTATACCTCCTGAGCCCCCTGCAGCCTCTGTAGTTACACCCCTGTCCTGTGCCCACCAGAAGCAATAAACTCCTACTTTCCAATCTATTTCAGGACCAATAAATAGATCATAATTCCTACTTTTAAAACACGAGCGGTTTCTTTTCCCCCCTCGGTGCAAAAGGTAGACATGTTTGTCTGCTCTCCATTTAATAAATGAACGGCAACAAATAACATATTTTCTTTCCCCCCAAACTTGAGATTTATAGACAAATAGCAGCTCCAACTGTTAGTTACATATTACGAACAAATGGAGAGAAAAAATAAATAAATAAATCCGCGGCCCCTTCGCCGCTCACAATGCACTGCAGTCTGGGGTAACCGCCATAGATAATAAGCGGTGTTTTTCTAAAGAGACATTAGGAACTTACTTTCCTATATGATGCTTTAACAGTCTTAAAAGCAACAGCAGGGGATGAGAAGTATGTTTGGAGGCTTTTAATAATGAGAGAATTGTGCTGGCGTGACCTATCTGCAGGGTCTTTAATGGTTTCTTTTATGATTTGCAGCAAACAAGGGTCATGCATTAGCCACCTGACTAGCTTCATTGCTTAGACATTTTCCTGTTGCGGCTTATTAAGTCTGCCTCTAAACCGATCTTTACACAACTTCTATGTAAGGTAAAAGGGCTAATGATCTTATAGCTGCACTGCGCACTTGTTTTACTTTTAAAATGGCTAAATGCCTGGAAAAAGGACCCAAAATTCCACAGCAAGCAGAATTTGGGGCCGTTATGTTTCTGCCCGGACCACGAATCCAAGATATCCGATGTTAATGCTCTTTACCTGTTTCGCTTGTTTGTTTTTTTAAGTTTTGCACTTTATCATTCCTCCCAACATTTTGGAAATAAAAAGAGGGACAAAAAATTTTTTTCAGCGTGTAGCGCAGCATTTTTGACCGCACCCCTTTCTGTGGCCACACCCCCTAATTACCATGTTTGTTTTACAAAATTTGGCAGTTTATGAAAGTTTGAAAATATTTCTCCTTATCTAAACTGTGTTTTTATGTCCCAAAATTGTTACAAAGTATCTTATTTGCACCCGTTAGCTGTTCTGGGCTCTCTGCTAAAAACAAATTAAGTGAGAAACTTTGTTTCTTTTTCTGGCTGTTCAGTGCAGAGAAAAGAGGGACTTTCCAGTACAAATAAGGGACTGCGGGTTGAGCTGTCAAAAGAGGGACTGTCCCTCTGAAAAAGGGTATGGTATGCTTTATGTTAAAGGGGTTGTTCACCTTTAAATTAACTGTTAGTACAATGTAGAGAGGGATATTCTGAGACAATTTGCAATTGGTTTTCATTTTTTATTATTTGCGGTTTTTGAGTTATTTAGCTTTGTATTCAGCAGTTCTCCAGTTTGCACGCTCAGCCATCTGGTTGCTATGGTCCAAATTCCCCTAGCAACCATCCCCCTGATTTGAATAAGAGACTGGAATATCAATAGGAGAGGCCTGAATAGAAAGATGAGTAAGAAAACGTAGTAATAACAATACATGTGAAGCCTTACAGATCATTTGTTTTTTAGATGGGGTCAGTGACCCTCATTTGAAAGCTGGAAGAAGAATGGAATCAAATCAACATGCACACAAATGTACTGACTAAAAAATAGACATTCACTGAATCTACTGTATTTGGATTCAGGCGAATCCTCAATTCTTGGTGGAAGATTCAGGCGAATCCCAAACCAAATCGAACCCTTATTTGCATATGCAAATGAGGAGTTGAAAGGGATAAAGAGAACTGCACGAAAAATCCTTTCACTTTGTTGTTTGTTGAAAAGTCACATGATTTTAAGGATTTTGATTTGGTTCGGCCAGGTACTTGGATTTGGCCGAATCCAGCTAAAAAAGGCCAAATCCCAAACCTCATCTTGGATTCAATGCATCCCTACTAAATACCTCATATGTAATAAAAGGCAAGGCAATACTTTTGCGCAGGAGCCAGAAACGTAACTGGAGGGGGGCGGGCCCTGGCGCAGGACGCGCAGCGGGCCCCCGCCCCCCTCCGTACACCCGGAAACTATCCAGTAATGTGCGCCGCGCAGCGGCGCGCGGACTGCCGGGGGGCCCTGAGGGGGTGCGGGCCCTGGCCCGCTCGCACCCCCTGCTCCCCCGGTAGTTCCGCCACTGGCAGGAGCAGTAACCCATAGCAACCAATAATATATTTGCTTTTAAACAGGTGACCAGTATATGCTACCTGCTGATTGGTTGCTTGGGTTACTGCACCTGGGCCTACATAACCCTTTATCTTAGAAGGGACAGTGCAGCCAAAGTTTTACCTGTTTTCACCCTGCACTCTAGGTAATAGGAAGACACCTAATATGGCTAGAGGAAAGGAGATTTTGCCATCAGCAAAGCATTTTGATGTAAATGTAAGCTCAGTCAAGTATAGGTATTGGACCTGTTATCCAGGATGCTCGGGACTTTGGGTTTTCCGGATAATGGATCTTTCTGTAATTTGGATTTTCATACCTTAAGTCTACTAGAAAATCATATAAACATTAAGGGGCCGATTCATTAACTTCGAGTGAAGGATTCGAAGTAAAAAAACTTTGAATTTCGAAGTGTTTTTTGGGCTACTTTGACCATCGAATGGGCTACTTCGACCTTCAACTGCGACTACGACTTCGAATCAAAGGATTCGAACTAAAAATCGTTCGACTATTCGACCATTCGATAGTCGAAGTACTGTCTCTTTAAGAAAAAACTTCGACCCTCTAGTTCGCCATCTAAAGGCTAATAGGCTTGCCTAAGTTTTGTTGATCGAAGGATATTCCTTCGATCGTTGGATTTAAATCCTTCGATCGTAGATCAAACTATTTGTGCTAAAATCCTTCGACTTCGATATTCGAAGTCGAAGAATTTTAATACCCGGTCGAATATCGAGGGTTAATTAACCCTCGATATTCGACCCTTGGTGAATCGGCCCCTAAATAAACCCAATAGGCTGATTTTGCTTCCAATAAGGATTAATTATGTCTTAGTTATGATCAAGTACAGGCTACTGTACAGGCTAAAAATGTATATTATTTGGTTAAAATGAAGCCTATGGGAAACAGTCTTTCCGTAATTCTGAGCTTTCTGGATAACAGGTTTCCGGATAATGGATCCCATGACTGTACAAGGAACGGTTTCATAATTACAGAGGGGGGAAAAAAGGAAATCGTTTTTAAAAATTTGGATTATTTGGATAAAATGGTGCCTATGGGAGGCAGCCTTTTTGTAATTTGGAGCTTTCTGGATAACGGGTTTCCGGATAACGGATCCTATGCCTGTATAAGGAACGGTTTTATAATTACAGAGAAAAAAAAGTAAAACATTTTTAAAAATTTGGATTATTTGGATAAAATGGAGCCGTAATTTGGATAACAGATCCCATACCTGTATCCTTTAATGACTTCTAATGACGAATGCTTTGTTTAAAGGCTCTTACACATGGGCGTTTGTCTGTGCGATTCGCTTTCTTCCGTTCAGCCGCAGGTTAGCGCAGGAGAAGACGCACTGAATTATTGTCAATGGGGCTGTACTCACACAGACGCATGTAAGCGCCAAGCGCAGGTTGCGACATAGGATGTTGCATTTTACCTGCGTTCGGCGCATACATGCGTTTGTGTTAGTACATCCCCATTGACAATAATTCAGTGCGTCTTCTCCTGCGCTCCCCTGCGGCTGAACGGAAGAAAGCGAAACGCAGGGGATCGCACAAACAAACGCCCATGTGTAAGAGCCCTTACAGAACCTCTTTATTAGCCTTGATTTATCCAAGAGAATCGGGGAGCCTCCGGCACTTCAGATGGTTTAATGATGGTTTAATGTCGGTATAATGTTCGAGCGAAAAATAAGACTCTTTGCTCTGGCTCTGGCTCTTTTTTTTTAGCTCCACGGCTGTTATAAAATATCCTTGTTGTATGACCTGCAATTGCCCCGCGATGTTTCACAAGAAATAAATCGCCTATGGCAGAAAAGTAAAGACAGACGAGTAACGTACTCGGATTAAAGTCCCTGCCATTATATAGGCGCTTACCCCCTCCCCCGACAAAAAAGAGTTAAAAATCACAAAAGTTGCCCGATTCTGTCTTCATTCAACTGAAATCCCGCTCAGTCTTTTGTAGCAATATACATGTCAGTGTGGTTAAAGGGGAGAAAAAAAAAAAGGTTCATCTATCAAGTTTAACAACTTTCTGGTGTAACTTCTGTGAGTGCTCATTGCTTATTCATGTGAAAGCGAGTCCGCCCAGCTCATTTCGAGCGAGGCTGTTACCCTTTGTTGGTCGGCCAGGCTGTTATGGCAGCTGCAAATGGCTTCTCAAGTGACATTTGCTGACATTCAATGAAGTACATTTATCAGCATTGTTCTGTTCACCTCTATACAGACAATCCATTTTATTTTGTTCTTGATAGTTTTTTTTTTTTCTTTTTTTTTTTTTTTTCTTTTCCGCATCTCTGCTCTGAAAATGATAAATGGCAAGGTGGCATATTTGCAGTTCTGTAAGAAAATGTCACTATGGAGAAAAAAATCCTTAATGGACTAAGTGTCGCTTTTCAGGTTTCAACTTGTCAGGCAAAGAGAAATTCTAGAATTTTTTTTTTTTTTTTTATCCCCCCTCGTCTTCTACTTAATCCTCCATTCTTTGGAAGTCTTGGCAGAAAGTAATTATAAGTTACACTGATCACAGCGGGACAGGCATACATCAGGTAAAATTCATCTGATCAAGCAGAAAAGATTTCCTTGTTTCTTTATATTGTGTACTTCATAGTTCAGGGGCTTATTGCGCAGATTGGCTCTAAATGGCTTATGCTACATTTACCCCTGTTTTTATACATAATAAACGCTGGGGCAGATTGTTTTTAAATATTACTATATAAACAAAAAGAATAAATGTGTAAGGTAAACTAAAAATATGTTGATTACAGGCCATTGCTGGTTATAAACACACACTCAATAACTATAGTATTTCTAAGAAAATATGTCCTTTCTCAATGTTCCTCTCTGTTAAGTTCATTTCAGTTGCTTTTAAATTTTCTTGTCTTCTGTTCCACTAACTACTTCTTCCACCTACAACTGAAATCCCTTCTTGCCCTGCTTACTGCTCCACTCTCCCTCTCCTACAGCTTCACTGCCTACTTCTCCACCCACTGCCCCACTACCTATTTCTGCTGCCTACTGCTCAATGCCCAGCTTCACTACCTACTGTTCCTCACCCTGTATCTGCCTCCTACTGCTCAACTCCCTACTTCCCCACCCATTGCTCTTCTATCTAAGTCTAATGCCTAATGTTCCATGCACTTCCCTACCACTACTACTCTATTTACTTCTGGTACTTAATGTTATACTTTCTACTTTCCCACCCACAGCTTCACTATCCACTTCTGTTGCCACTGTCCCAATGCCTACTTCCCATGAACCACTCCTCTTCCTACTGTTGCTGTCCCTCTACCCACCCCTATTTACTTCTGATGCTACTTCCTACTACACCACCCACTGCTTCACTATCAATTTCCAATGCCTATTGTTCCACTTCCTACTTTCCCACCCACTGCTCTACTATCCATTCACGATGCCTACTGTTTCACTGCCTACTTCCCACCTACTGCTCCTCTTTCCATCTCTGATTCCTACTCTTACACTGCATTTTTTCCCACTCACTTCTCTACTATTCAACTGTGATCTCTACCATTCCACTGTCTACTTCCTTCCACGTCCCTACTGTTCCACTGCCTACTTCCCTGCTTCTCTTCTCCATAGTCAACTAATACTCTGCTTCATTCTTGCACCTTCTGCTTCACTCACTATGCCCCATCCACTACCCACTTCCCCTGAACAACTGTTTCTGCCCATAGCTGCAACAATAAGCTGACCCTAGCAGTGACACATGAGAATACTCATATAGATGGACATCTAACAAGACAGTAGGTCTTTCCAACTGACACAAGGTCACCCATTCTGATTAGAAGAAAAGAGGTTCCAGCTAAATATCCAGGTAGCAACAGTCTCATCCCCTTTGCTGGACTGTACCTGTTTCTATCAATGTTTGAAGCATCTCTCGATCTTAGAGAGTGAATGCAGATAAAGCTTTAAGATGTTTCTGAAGACGTCCATAATTGGTCAAAGTAGTCATGAAAAACCCATTTAAAATGGTTAAATGTTGCTGAAATCTGATTATTTAAATTACAAGATTTATAAGAAGTAAGACATTGATGAGTTCACAGAAGATCTTTACTCTCTGGTGGGAAATAATGGGGGTTGGAATACCTGAGCTGATGAAGTACTTTCACTATTCGTTTGATGGAAGAGGAAGTCAAAGTTTTTTATAAATAGGATAAAGTGAGAAGTAATAGTAGAAGTAAGGGTACTTACAAGCCATTAAGAATCCTGTATTGCGTTTACACCTGCATCATTGCGTCTAGTGTAATTATATTGTATCTTAACACTAGTGCATCATTACACTGGCCCTTCCACCTTCTACCTATACAGATGCCACTAGCGTGCCTAATTAATCATGCTATTGGGAGTTTTCCGTCAGCCAGTTTTCCCATTTCTGGTGAACAATAGCACCATAATTTGATCATTCAACAGACTTATTTGGAGTTGAGTATGAGCAATTTGAAATAGGTTCTACTCTTTAGGCCGGGGATTGCCAACCTTTTCTACCCGTGAGTCACATTCAAATGTAAAAATTGTTGGGGAGCAACTCAAGCATTAAAATAGTTGCCAAATAAGTCCTGTGATTGGTTATTTTGTAGCTTCTGTGTGGACTGGAGGAGACTCTGGCAGTACACCTGGTTTTTATACAACCATAACTTGCCTCCAAGCCAGGAATTCAAAAATAAGCACCTGCTTTGAGGCCACTGGGAGCAACATCCAAGGGGTTGATGAGAAACATGTTGCTCATGAGCCACTGGTTGGGGAACACTGGTTTAGGTTCATGGTACTTGCAGCAATTTAAAGCATGTCGGTCCCAAGGTTCTTTTCCAAGTTCAAAACATGGTGTCAAATGTCATAAAAGTGCTTTTAGACAAATCTTATCTGCATGAAAACTATTTTTTCACAAGATTCATATTGCCAGCAATGGAGGGAGATTTCAGGATATTGGATGAATTTTTTTGCGCATGGAAAAACACTGTGCCCAAATCTCCAGATGTAGCTCTATGTGACCTGAGCCTCAGAGCTAGAACTTGTGCTTTTAGAAGGCAGAATGGGCTTCTCTCGTTGCCTTATACTCCCAGCATTCCCAGACAGTAATTCAATAACAGCTTAAGGGCAGCAAGTCGAAATATCAGTCAACTACAAGACTTACTATCTAACTTCAGGGGTGAGCCAATTCTTTCTTCTATTTTGTTTTTTAAATAATAAATAAGTGTCTAAATGAAACACATTTAAGCTTGTTATACCCTCCGGGTATCAACCATTTACACATCAGAAGAATATATATAAATGTCTTTGCATATTAGTCGGTCTCACCTTCCAAGGATGTCATCAGTAGACTTAACACTGACAGGCTGTTCGGGGTCATGCTGCTTTAGCAAACAACTTCAACTGCAAATTTGCCTCAATGTACTAACGGCTTTTCCATGCACTCAAGCTTAAAATCTGTATAACACCCTCTTTGTGAAAATCCATAATATTATAGAAGTCCATACAGAAGTCACCGATAAACTCGATTTCATAAATTCTTACTTTTTAATCACAGCTCTTTTAAGGTCAAGACTATCTGTAGTGGTGGTGGCACCTGAGGCAAGGGCTCTTTAATTATAGTTGTCCAATCTAGAGCCTTTCAGCCTGTACAGAAGAAGAAAGAAACATTTTTCTTAAAAGAGCATCCAAGGCTAGATTTAAGTGACCTTAAAATAAAAGTGTTGCAATAGTTTTGCAAAATTCCAATTTGTCAGCTATTTATTTAAAATAACTGCTGTGATAGGTGGCATTGGTTATGTATTTTGAGTAGCCTTATCTTGGGCACTATATATTGAATGTTTGCATAAAATCTAGCCTGAAGTTCAGAAAGCAGGCAGGCCTAGACTACACTTGCACCTAAATGTTCAACCCCATCAGCACTTCTGAACAGCAATTCTCTATTTATATTCTTTGGCTGCTCGGTTGTAACAAGTTTATCTTCATTGATGATCTCTATTTATCAATGTCTATTTTGGAAGTTGTAGATAATGTGAAGAAGAGGTCACATGGATTCCCGGTCAAGCAATTTCAGGGTGCATTGAAGATGCATTCAAGAGAGCATTGAATGGTGATTTGGAGCATTATGGTGCCAGGTGTTTGGTCTACAATATCTCATGGAAGGCAAAACACTCTAAATTGCCCCATTGCCCTTAGTTTTAATTACAGCTTCATATTTTAGAATTTAGGATTACACTATTTCCAAATTATGAAGCTCATTTCCAACAGCTAAGGAACAGTGGGTAGAAGACACCATGGCATGACATATAATTAGGTTGAGCTAGTTCTACAAGAATTCCTTCTATGGAAATTCCCAAAGTTTCAGATAAAAAACAGTAACTGCTAACACAATCGTCTCTTATTAATGGGACTTTTTTCACAAATATTATCTTTTCAGTGCTCTTTTTGCAAGTGGTGGGTCAGTCGGAGGCAGTACCGACCTACTGAAGTTTGTTGCATGTTGTTGCTGAAGTCCTATAATCTATAACAGACAATCAATGTTACTGAACTTAGGCAAATGTTGACATTGTCATGCGCTAAACTAACTGACAACCTTTATCAGTTGTCTACCAGCTGTGCTGCAACAAGCTCCATGGTACCTGCCACCTCAGTTGTTCTTTTATATTGAATATTTTATATTTTATATTTTATTGTTTAAGACATGGCTGATGCCTGTCTTGGTCAAGGCGTAGCTGTTGATCACCATTTAGTTCCTGGCCATGGCAGGTTTTATTAAGGAAAACAACCCCCCAAGTTAACTAAGAATATAATCTGTATTATAATGCCCTGCAGGCGGCATTTGCATTCCTAAAGGTCAGGTGTTGTGGCGATTTAATGACATACTAACTCTCCTAAACACAAGTTGTTCTTATGTTAAAGGATTTTCTATTCAAAACTTTGAACAAATTCAGCATATAGAATATTGCTTGTAACAGGTTGGGGGAAGCATTTGACCCACAGTACCCTTGCAAAAAAGAGTTCCTTCCTGGAGAAGAACGTTTTAGAAAAGTTTCTTTCTTAAAAGATTATTTTATATAAGGACAAAACAGCACTGCATGTAGTTCATACATAGAAAAGAGTCATTACTGTGGTCATTGTGTCATTTTCTATAAATATATATTTTTTTAGAGGGGAAAAAATGATTTTAATTTAAAATGTGCTCTTTTGGGGCTACTTGAAGACATCACTGGTGGAAGATTTGTGGCAGTACTACCCTCACAAAGCTGCATGAAGTCAGGGACAGGTATCGACCAACTAAGAAGTGCATCTAGGAACTTCTAAACTGAGGCATAAAATAGGGGAACTGCAAAAGGGATACCTGGCCCTTTAAATCTGACAATTGCAGAACAATGATGTTCCCCCAAGCATCAAGGTAAATCCTTACAACCTTAAGGGCCAACTGATCCTCCTAAACCAAGTAACCACCATACACCTCTCCATCTTGTGTTTAATGATGGAAAGCCAACAAAACCTCCACACCACATTTACATCAGATACCACAAGGAAAAAATGTCTCCAATGAAGATACCAATTATTTAATTCAAGGAAAAATCTCTTACAAAGACTTACGGTTGTTGAACACCTGCTCCATGGCTTCCAAACTTTCTGTTGGCTGTTAACCTCACTTAATCAGTTGACCACTAAATAGAAGTTTACAGTTTGTACACAATGTAATAAGTTGTCCCAACGTCTCGTAAAAGAGATTGGAGAGGTTTGGTCTACAACCACCTATGAGATCAAAGAGCTCATGGCCCATTCTTGCGTTTAAAGTAAACATCCAGAATCAATTTCTGTATTGTTAATGGTTCCATGCTTCACAAATTATCTATTCTTTTATGTACATTATCATATACAATACCTGGTTTTCAGGTAGTAGACTACTTTTCTTCTAGGCAGTGCTGGATAATAATTTTAGCTCAACTAAAACATGTTCCATAAATTAACTTTTTTTCTCTTTAAACCAAGTAATCCCATGGCCTGGATCTGGTTGCCTTTTTTGTGGCCTCCTTGCTTTTTTAGTTTCAGACAATTTTTTTCCAGGCTGTAATTGCTGCTCTGAGACAATGGAATTCAAGGCTCAAGCTTCGCTTTATTTCAGCCAGACAATGGGTCTGCCAGTGATGCATAGCTTCTGTATATGGGAATATGGGCAGTTCCAGGAATGTCGAATAGATTGTTACCAGAATTTAATTACGTGACGGTGATTCATTTTCAGCAACAAGATCTTCTCTAATCCTTAGAGATTAATGGGGGGTTTATGACAACTGTACTTGATTGTTCAGCCTTTTCACAGCAATGACCATGACACAGCACTCTGAATTGTAAATCAATTTGGCTGAAAATTCCTGTTGCTGAGGTAAAGCTTCAAGGGATTTCCTTATTTCATTTCTTACCTGGGAGCCTTAAGCTTAAATGCACTGCAGGTTGCAATTCTGTATGTATAGAGTTTCCCCTGTATATCAATTCTATAGTCTCAGTAAGCCGTAGGGCCCTTTCAATTATGACTAGAACAAGGCATGATATTGAATCATCTCCAGGGAAAGTTGGCTATGAAACAAACATAGAGACTGTCGTAGTCTTTAGTGTTATTCTTGTTCACATGGACTCTAGCAGAATGAAGCAAGTACACTAAACACAAAGTCAGATTTACTTTTCAAATTTAATTCAAAGTGCCTGCAAGTGCTCTCAATGGCCATCATTTCAGCGGCCAGGCATCACAATGATATCTACGCTTGACTCTTTAGGTGCAAGTATGATGCACCTATCAAAGCTGGATAAGGTGGGAACTTTGGAACTACTAGCACCTTCAATGTGGAGGTAGCTCCATGGATCCCCAGCATCATTAGGTGCACTTCATTAATCAGAACAGATTGGTGCGGCACAATGACGATTCATCCATAAAGTTCTATTGGAAAATGCAAGACCCTTTGGATGCAAGACCCTTCAATTAATTGCATTGATTTGAGCAATGACCGTGTCTTTTTTTCCCACAAACACGACTGAGGTTGTGGTCGTAACTGAGCCCTTGTGTCTCCTTAATTTCTTGCAGAAACCATTGGTGTCTCCTTTGATTCTTGCCAAAACTAGCAGCCCTCTCTCCTGGTTTATGAAAGTTTGGTTATCACCAGGTATGGTGCAATATTGCAGCCTTTTTAGGGTCTTCATGGATAATGTCTCTTTAAGATAATAATCTGCCCTTAAAGAAAATAAAGTTTTAAATAAATGCCATCAGAAACATAAACAACGATCATGGCCTATGTGATACCTATATGCATCCTAAGGGGTTGCAACTGAGGACTGGGTCTAGCGAGAACTTATGCTAAAGCAAAGATGCTTGGCCATCATGGCAGCTTTTAATCTTGTTTCATTGCAACTTTATTGTTGTCCACCTAATAATCACCCGACCCATCTACTTGGTCAAAATTTCCACTGTCCTCATTAGAAATGAGGAAAACCAAGCAACAGAATAATAATTCCAAATTGAGCACCTCAGATGAGGCCAATTTAAAAATGAATACAAAAGTATACACTGGGCATACAGCATTCCTACACAACAAGGTTATGTTAACTGTCCTGTCCATTTATGCCCTTGATATTAATTAATAAAAAGCGATTCATTTGTCTCTTTCTGTAGTGTTATATCATCTCCACTCAAGCCATGTCCAGTTCTATCACAAATCTCAGCACCAAAACTCTTGCAGCAGTGGGAAGAAGCATGTTTTGGCTGGACATTTGTACAAAGGCTTTTATTAAAATCTCTCCTTTCAGAGCTCGACATTCACAGGGGTTGCAGCTCCTTTAGTGCACTCATGGACCCATGTCTCTATTAGTAAGCGTTTTACATTTTCCATTACCTGTATAAATAGAACCACAACCTGAAATTTCCAGAGAACACGCCGGAGCGAGCAAGCAGGAGGCCGGAGCATTCAAAGACAAGAAAATGGCTAATCATGTTGAATGGCGTACTATAAACCGTATGGATATTTACTGGTCATTTATATTTTGTTCGTTCGTTGTATTATGAAAGTTTATAATATTCCAAAACCGCCGACTACGGAAACAATTTATTCCAATTATAATCATGCTTTGCCAAACCAATGAAAATAAATTGCAGGAAAGGACTGAAGAGGGGGGGAAAAAAGTATTTTGGTTCCTGGTTTATAAGGGAGAGTATCAATTTGTTTAAAGGCTACAGGCAAACTCCCTTGGAACGGGCACACCTTAATGATAATGTACTTGTTTAAATTTTTTTATCACAAATAAAAAATAAAGAGACGAATAATTATGTTGTTTGTATGACGTTTGTAGGGTTTAGCTATGAAAAGCTTTCTGCTGTTAAGTACTGAAATGATTGACTAAATACATAATTTCTGAACGAAAATCTTCATCCATTTTCCCTTATATTTTGAAAGAAACACTCTGAAATATTATTCGAGAAACAAATACAGACAGCTGTCAGATGGAACACAAAACAGAGGTCAACAATGGCCGTCTTTAATGGTGCCAGAACCTTCTGCAGCAACAATATATATGTTCGTTTCAACTTTTTATGTGTGGAAGAGGAAAACAATGTATTGAGTGCTTCGTTACATCTCTGTGTGTTGAGTGGTGGCAAAGCATTACAGTTTTTCCTGGAATAAAGTTATGTTTGGACTGAAAACTTAGAAATATTCATATATTACTCTTACGCTAAGGGAGGTGCATTTACCTAATTCCAGCATAAGACTGTTGGACATTGCTCATGTCAGGATATATAATTTGTGCAAATTTAAACTCTAAGCTCTTGCACCCCTCATTGCTAAATGAGCCCTATATTGTGATTGTAGGATTAAGTAAGATTACCGTATATACTCGAGTATAAGCCGTCCCGAGTATAAGCCGAGGTGCCTAATTTTACCTACGAAAGCTGGGAAAATGAATTGACTCGAGTATAAGCCTAGGGTGAGAACTGCAGAAGCTACTAGTAAGTTCAATAATCAAAAAACCCTTCTTAAAAAAAATCTCTGCAGGCTGTAGCATTTGCTAAAGTCTGTTTGACTGAATTGGCTCATATTATTATTTATTTTAGTCAGCAGACAGATTATTATTAATATAATTCATTATTTAATTTACCAAGTGAGTGGAAGATTTGCAATAAAAGAAAAAATACAATAATCCTGCATTTCTCACTGTCTGCCAAATATATAAGACATAAAAATGTAAAAACACTCCCATTGGCAGGATAGTAGAGGAATAAAAGATACCGGTAGTCACATAGTTATCCTCAGGGTTAGGTCAGATTCGCATGCAGAACCGAAGATTTGCGGTAAAAACATAGTGCGGGTGCAGCGCGGTGCAGCGCGGTACAGCGTTCGTTAAGCAGTAGGGGACTGTTGCTCGCTCAGTCCACGTCCACTCAGAGGCGCAAACAGTACTGCAGCGTGTAGTGATGTTGTGCGCAGACGTGTGGCACTTGATGACGTCATCGCACACCACCAGGAAGATGTTTGTACGGGGCCGGTTCCCTCTACCCTCACTTCTGAGTCTTTTCGTAAAGCAGTAGGGGGCTGTTGCTCACTGACTCGGGTATAAGCCCAGGAAGACCTTTTCACCACATTTTTGGTGCTGAAAAACTCGGCTTATACTCGAGTATATACGGTACTTGATGGACCCAGTTTTGTTGAATTGTATCCTCCTTAGCCCACCATTAAATATATTTAACAGTTTAGAAATTTGACTTATATGTGAAATGTTAAACCTTTAGGAGGGGTTATGAGATACAATGGATGCTGTGGTTCTTGTAAACTATAGCAATGACAAATCAGTTCCTATTAGTTACTAGACTTGGAGCAAATCTTGCACTTGGAATATTGGCCCATTTATTTGAACCTTGCTTTTGTCTTAGCTTCCACAAGAACCATGAATATCCTGTAAATGATATCCTCATAAACAGTGCTTAGTGATGTCATTTCCGTCACATGACTCACTGAAATGTATGTATTATAATAAATAAAGTACCACCTGTTGAAAAATACGTTGGCTATTAGAAGTAAACTTGGAGTTCCATGACCTGTATTATGTGGTCATAGAACTCCGCAGTAACTTATAATATCCTTATATTTTACAACAGGGGATACTTTATTCAATATAATCTCAGGAGCTATATTCCATTTTTTCATAATACTAAGGGGCATGTTTACTAACATTGGAGATAAATATCTGGAGAGATTTCTGGAGATGTTGCCCATAGCAACCAATCAGATCTTTGCTTTTGTTTTCTAACTTGGCTGTGGCTGTTTAAATCTAATTGCTGATTGGTTGCCATGGGCAACATCTCCAGAAATCTCCAGATATTTATCTCCAATGTTAGTAAACATGTCCCTAAGCATTCATCAGCCATTCCAACTATACAGTATCTGAGATTATAGCCATTCATAAAAATCCCGTTCAAGAATGACTCATTTAGCTAAATGTTATTGTATGCTGATACGTTGAAGAGATTATTTTACTACTGATGGACAACTGGCTCAAATTTAAAGTACTGGGATAGATTTTGGTTGACCGTTGATTTGCATGAATTGACTCACAACAATAAATAAAAAAACAGTCTGTTATATGTAAAAAAAATGAATAAATTGACTCTAGGTTTACAAATAAACACTGTTATGAGCTGCCAGCTTGGCCTCTCCAGACAGATTCAGTAGCTTATTGGCAACTGTTTGGTGGCAAAATGATGGTCTACCTAACCAAAATGTGGTCTAAAAATTCCATTGTGCAAGGACAGAATTGACAAATTAATTCAGTCCTCTCCAAGCAGATCTCATTTTATCCAATTATGATCCAGTCATTAGCCAAGGGTCCAAACAATTCTATCAGCCTGATTTGTAGACAGATTTTCTGGTGTATGGGCAGCTTAGCATTTGTCAACAATAGCACCATAATTTCATCATTCAACAGACTTGTTTTGAGTCGAGTATGAGCATTGTGGAGTAGGTTCTACCCTTTAGTCCAGGGGGTTCCAACCTTTTTTATCCATGCAACACATTCAAATGTAAAAAGAGTTGGGAAGCAATAAAAGGATGAAAAAACTCCCTGGGATGCCAAATAAGGGCTGTGATTGCCTATTTGGTAGCCCCTATATGGAGAGTCAGCCTATATGAGGCTCTGTTTGGCAGTACACCTGTTTTTTATGCAACCAAAACTTGCCCCCAAACCAGAAATTCAAAAACAAGCAGCTGTTTTGAGGCCTCTAGGAGCAGCATCTAAGGGGCTGGTGAGAAACATGTTGCTCGTGAGCCAATGTTTGGGGATCGTTGATCAAAACCATTAACTGATAATGAGGCATTTCGCAGTCAAAGGTGACACAATAATTTATAGGTCCCATATCACAATTTTCTGCCACACTTCAAAAGTTCATGCTTCGCTGAATTTTTCAAATATCTACAGATCCACATATTAGAAAAAGCATTTGTTATGTAAGCATAACCATTTCGGAAATTCTTTCATCTAAAGGTATCTTTCAATAACAAAACCGTGCATTTTACACTGAGCAAGTACTGTGTATTCTGAAATCCTTGGTATACATTGTTCCCTCCTTTTTCCTAAATCTCAGAGTCAATAATCATGCACTAAGGGTGACTTGATTCAACATGAAATAAAGCCATCTGTCTAAATTTCCTCCTCCTATTTGTGTCTGTAATCTTGGCAGGCCTGTGTTAGTGTTCTTTATGTTGTCAATAAGACTATTGTTTATCTTTGGAAGAGCAAATGGTGGATCTTCGGTAAGTTGCTATAGTCTGAACAAACAATAAGAGTAGCAATGACTTTCGCAGGCCAAAAGAAAGTTTTCATTGTAGGTAAATCATCAACTTATGTCAGCACTCAGTAATCATTTTTGTTATGATAAAGTCTCATCGTTATGAGTCAAGATAAATCTCTACGGTCTTGAAGCATTAAGGGTATAAACCTTGCCTGTCCTGTACCATCCAATAGCTGAAAAAGTTTTATAGAGAAAAGCATATTACTGTGTCAGTTGGGAGTTTATTATTAATATTGTTTATAAATAATATATAAAACGATATTCATAAATTGTGGAACTAAACATAGAGATAAAACAAACAGATATGTAGAAGAAAGCAACCAAGATATGGGCATTAAGTAGGCTTCTGCTTGGTCAGAGGTCTGCTCTAAAGGATTCAATTCTACAAGTTACCTCTGGAGCACATCAAAGGATATGGTCCAACTAACTATGGGGAAGAAACACCCAGTCATGACCACACGTAGTACCTTTGGGTTGAAATATGTCAGTAGTCAATCAAGTTCCTTGCGCCTACATATACAAATAATATATATATACTGTTCGGGGTTCCCCAACCTTTTTTTTACCCCTGAACCACATTCAGATGTAAAAAGATTTGGGAAACAATGCAAGCATAATAAATGTTCCTGGGTGGTGAAAAATAAGGGATATGATTGTTTTTAGCTATTTCGTAGCCCCTTGTGGATTGGCAGCCTACAGGAGACTCTTTCATAATAAACCATTTTTTTATGCAATGAAAGTTCGAAGTCAAAGTAAACTTTATTGTCATCTCAGCAGTATACGAATACACAGTGAGACGAGACGACGTGGCTCCAGGTAGGAGTGTCTCTGAGGTAGGCTTTGAGGCCACTAGGAGCCACATCCAATGGGTTGGTGAGCAACATGTTGCTTGTGATTCACTGGTTGGGGATCACTGATGTAGATCTTGAGATTCATGTAGCCTTGGATATTTCACTTTTCCAAGAAGTCATCCAAGCCCCTCTTAAAGGCATTAAAAGAATCTGTCATCACACCATCAAGCAGGGCATTCCCCAACCTCACTGCCTCGCTGTAAAAAAAACAGTAGGATATACTTATACATTAGTTGTATATGACCTTTTTATTATTCTCTACACTAGCTTTGTATGATTATTATTATTGATATCTTTATTCAGGCTCTCCTTCAGCAAACAGAAAGTAGTTCAAATGCCAAAATGGAGATGCACAGAGCCAAAAAGTAAATAAGTTCAGACACTATAAAAAAAAGTCAAATGAAGACCAAGTTTATTTCACCTTCAATTTACACTGTCTACAAAATATTCAAATTACATTTTAATTAGTTTAAAAGCAGACCCACCCTTATTAATGGCAGACCCACATTTTAATTAGTTTTAAAGCAGACCCACCCTTATTAATGGCTCATGCTTGCAATCCAATTAGAATTGAATGCATATTTAAAATTTTAAAATAGGATGTAACTGGCTCGTCTGCAAAAAAAAAAATCTTTGGAGGGGTCTGGCATTTGGGAATCCATACCCTGCCTGCCTACTTCTTGTCCCACCCATTACCAGTTCTCTCCCACCCCCCAATGGAAAATTCTGATGCATCCTTGTGTCCTCCCTTCCTGGAGTTCACGCTCAAAGGTAGCCTGGGAAGGGATGAATTCTTTAGTGCTATAGAAGAAGTGGATCCTGCAGTCCAGCCCTCCCCTTGCAGCCGCAGGGTTCTCTATAGTTACACCACTGGATGTAAGGGGATTAATATTGCTTAGATCTTCTCAATATCCGTCACGTTTTCACCAATGAAATATGGATGTATGGTGTTTGACAAATTTATCCCATCAACATGCTTGCGATAGTCAACATCTTCCCTTACAATGGCATGTCTCAAGACCCCAGAGATCTTCTTTGGAACCTGACTTCAGAAGGGTCAAGTTCCAAAGAACCCTGGGCTTGGATAGGTTCTGTAGGGACTGACTGAAAATTACTCTTAATCCCAGAAAAAAAAGAGAAGATGTCTTTGCTAGAAGATTCAGATTTCATAATGCTGTAGGATTCCTATCTTGGAGGGAATGTGTGCCATGTTATTGGTGCTTTACTCCAGCTAATACCAAGATTTATATGATAGTAAAGTTTGAATTTTAGATAAGGATTGGGCTCAGAATGTCACGAAGAGCAACTACACCTTAAAAAAACTCGCTTAGAACAGGCAAATACATTTGCTGGCAGAGCTTTACAGCACAGCTTACATTAGAGAGAAAAGCTAATGCAGACAATATAAAAATGAAACACAAACTGGCATCCTTTCAAAGTCTATTTGTGTGGGTACATTATGTTATTTGTGGTGCTTTCTGGATAACAATCATATCTTTATGTAAGGCTGCTATACGAGTACACCCGCGTGTTATATATCTTTCACTTTGGCAGACTGCACAGGTAAGCTGGGTCAAATACTTTGGCTACAAATTGATAGGTTAGTTAGACGGCCTCCCCGAAC
Source organism: Xenopus petersii (assembly GCA_038501925.1). NCBI lineage: Eukaryota > Metazoa > Chordata > Amphibia > Anura > Pipidae > Xenopus > Xenopus petersii. The sequence continues at coordinate 169,209,671 of CM076680.1, read as the reverse complement.
CCTCGTTAATACCTCTGTCTCTCACACAAACATGTGCTTAATGGCATTGTATACTTAAAGCCCAATTCAAAATATGAAACCGATATTCATTCTATTTCAAGGTCTCTTTGGGCGTCAACTTATTTCAGGAATCCTTTCAGAAAAGTTTCTGCCCTATCACACAGTCCGCCTGATTGAAAAATACTCTTTCTATTCATACCAAAAGGAGAGTTGTGCTGTCTGTGCATGAAAAAAAGACACTTCTCTTGGGTTACATTTAGTAAAATGCAATTATAAAGGGCAGGGGTAGCAATAGAGGTACAGTATACAACATCATGATTAAAAATACAGTGGTCCTTTCACCACCCTTCTGGGGAGCTTGCTTTAATAAAATGGCTTGTACTGAAAAAAAAAAAATTCTGGATTGTTAATAATATGTCAGCATGTTAAGGACCAATAAGGACCTAAAAAGTTAAGTTTACCCATGTACAGAACAGTCTTTCCCACTGTACAGGTCTCTTGGTCTTGGTCAGTGATCCCCAACCAGTGGCTCATGAGTAACATGTTGCTCCTCACCAACTCCTTGGATGTTGCTCCCAGTGGCCTCAAAGCGGGTGCTTATTTTTGAATTCCAGGTTTGGAGGCAAGTTTTGGTTGTATAAAAAGCAGGTGTACTACCAAACAGAGCCTCCTGTAGGCTGCAATAGGGGCTACAAGCCAATCACAGCCCTTATTTTGCACCCCAGGAACTTTTTGCATGCTTGTGTTACTCCCCAACTCTTTTCAGTAAAAAAGACTGGAAATCCCTGGTCTAGGAAATGATGTTTCTACATTGTTAAGGAACTGACTAAATGATCAGCTTAAAATGGGGGTTGTCAGTGGTACTTTCTTTATATGAATTCAGGGTCTTAGTGGGTTGCCGTCATGTTCTATATTGGGTCCACCTTTATTTCATTTGTTTATTTATTACTTGGGATTGGCGCATTCTAAGCAATGCATTGGTGTTTGTAGATGACAGTCCATTCAGGATGTGGCATCCTTGAAGGGAATCGAGACCAAATGGGAAATCGCAGCAGCTAAGTGGCAACATGGTAAAGATAAGGCAATGGGTAAGGCCCCATCTAGAATATTCTGAACATATAATGAGGTCCACAGAAGTCTCATGAAAGACTGAAAACAGAAGTCTGATAAACTGCAAGGCTTAAAAGGGAGAATGATAGTTGGATATTAAGGTGGTTATTTATCAAAGGTGAAATCATGCTATGTGAGATTTTTTTAACCTTAAATGAACTCGAATGAACTCACAATTGAATTGGTTTTAAATTTAAAAGACGCCTCGATGGGAAAAATTTGAAGAATTCGAAAAAAACTCAAATCCCTCGAATTGATTGTGTTTTTAAAAAAAACCCTCAAAAAAACTCATGAAGGCTATTAACATCTTCAAATGGTTCAAAAGACCTCTGAAATTGACTCCTACATGATCTGGACAGGTTTTAGATGGTGTATTTTTGGATCTTTTTTAAAAATCTTTTTTTGACCGAAAAATAACCTTGAAAACTCTTTTTTTTAAGGAAAACACAACTCAGCCCTTAATAAATCTGCCAGTAGGTGCTTCAATAGGATGCATTGTATATCATCTTATGGCTTGTCCCTGAGATCAAAGGGTTTACTTAAAACAGTTGTACTAGTGCCTGACAATTCCCAAAATGCACTGCATTCAGGTCCATGTACTGTATTTCTCTGTAAATGTGATAACTTCAAAGAACAGTATTCTCCAGCCGTCACCAAATTGTGAGCCCATTGTCCAGTATTCAACCAGATTATATTAAAATGATGATGAAAATCAAGATGGTGTAGTCTGGGACAATAAAATGCTTTGGAGAGTCAGTGGCTTCTAAGTGGACAATACCAAACTCCAATGACAACACTGGAAGCCTCAAGTCTAACAAACCACAGCAACCAATCAGCAAATAGACTTTACCAGTCATCTGTTTGAAAGCTGACTTTTAATTGGTTTCTACGGATTGCTACAATCTCATTTGCTACTAATATTTCTCACATATTTATGCATACAAATATATATTACTTTCCTTTCAATAACTTGCCTTTCAACCTTTTTGTTGCTAAAACTATGATTTCTCGAAAAAGATGACAAAAACACTCACTGGCTTTTTCTAATTCATTCTAACTAATTATAAATTGGAGTCACATAAAAGAGCAGCACATGTGAATAAAAGCTTATTTCAGGGTATTTGTAAAACACACAAAGTTCTATTGGATAGAGTTTTATAGCCTTGTAATTAGTACATTTTAACTAATTTGTTTGCCCTTTGCATAAGCAAGTTGGGATTGGATTGGATTGACTTAATATAATTGCAGCACTTCTCTGCCAAATACAAATTATTCTTTCTGGTTTGAATTGGAGAGAAAAGTAAATATTTAATTGACATCAATACCTTTGCAGCTTTTCGGTATTTTTTAATGAAAACTGGAATTTATTCTGTGCCGAGCAAAAGAAAATGAATAATGATTAAAAAGATATCATTTTGGGAAGGAGGCTTTGCTGGGCTCTAAGGTAATTTCAAATGTCAATATTTTCTCTTATTTCAGCCTCATGAGCAGTTGCAAGATATATGTTGTCATAGTGCTTTATAGAGAGGAAATTTAAAGGAGAATTCTACAGGGGGGCGGATCTGAATAAACTGGTTGACACTTTCAGTTATCATTTGGCCTCATTTATTATCCACTTCCAATGGCCAACCCCCTCTCCTGCAATAATATCACTAGTCTGTTTAAGGGTGTGATATATATATATATATATGTACAATGCATCAGATTCAAGAACAAAGAGTTTTCCAGGACATTCCCTCCGGAGTTGTCCCCCTGTTTGGGGACATTTCGGGCAATACCCCTCTTATCTGGGGTGGGCAAAATTATTGATATTGTGGGGACAGGCCAGAAAATTCTGACTTAGGTCATTAAATGGTGGACCTTATACCAACCAAATATTTTGACCTTTTGGTTTCTACCCCCAACCCCATGATTAATTATAAAGAATTACTGTTTATTTCTGTTTCCTTGAAAGGCTAATCTATATGTCATTTTAAGAAATTTTTACGTCACTGAATCACATTTCTTCACTGTCCCCAAAAGGATCGTTTTTTAAGTTAACTAAAAGGATCGACCTTTAAGTTAACTTTTAGGGGCCCATTTATTTAACCACAAATTTATCTGGTTTTAAAAGGGGAAACACATTTTTAGTGGAAAAAAATAGAATGTTTAGAGATTTATTATGTCCCAAAGCTGCTAATAATCCGAAAAATTCTCCATCTGAAACCTGTCAAGGTCATGTAGAAGTCAATAGCAGATGTCCCTGAAGTTGTTTCTTGACATGGATAATCCAATAAAGTCTGGGTTTTCATCTGATAATCCAAAAAAGTCAAGTCCAATCATACAATAAGAATTGTATTCTTGATTTTGTTGCAACGTTTTGTAACTCCGATTTTTTCGAGAAAAATTATTGATAAATGAGTCATCATGGAAGGGAGTTTGGTCAACTTTGTTTTCATAAAAAAACTGAAAATAATTTGAGTTTTAGAATATAACCCCCTTAGTATGTAATAGAATGGCCAATTCTAATTCTAAATATTTTTTTATAGTTTTTTTAATTATTTACCTATTTCTTTTCACTCTTTCCAGCTTTCAAATGGGGGTCACTGACCCCATCTAAAAAACAAATGCTCTGTAAGGCTACACATGTATTGTTATTGCTACTTTTTATGACTCATCTTTCTATTCAGGCCTCTCCTATTCATATTCCAGTCTCTTATTCACATCAATGCATGGTTGCTAGGGGAATGCTGAAATTACAAACTGGAGAGCTGCTGAATAAAAAGCTAAATAAATCAAAAAGCACAAATAATAGAAAATGAAGACCAATTGCAAAGTGTCGCATAATTTCACTCTCTACATCATCTTAAAAGTTAAATCAAAGGTGAACAACCCCTTTAACCACTATCTGAACATACATGTATTTATGGAAGAGATTTCGAATGCCCTTTAATTGCTACGAACCTCCATAAATAACACTTCATTCAAAATGGAGAATTGCTCATCTTAGCAATGTGAAATGGATTGAAGTCAATGCGCGTTTTTTGCTGCAACTTTTTTCCATTGCAATTTTTCTATGCAAACGACATCTCTATGGGTGTTATGTCCCCACAGTTAACATGTCTGTGCCATATTGGGTTTGTGAAAATATTCACCAATGTTATAATGCTAAATCTCTCTGGGAATCCATATTTGGACAAACATTTCGCTCATCCCAAGTCTGTTGCTTAAAAGGCAGATTATTTGTTGTGTTTGTCTTGGTCTTCCCCACCAAAAAATCCTCCAACAATCATCCCGAAAAGTTGAACTGAATCAAATGCATCTTTGTTTAAATCACACTTTCCAAAATAAATCTGCTAAAATATACCCAGACTTTTTTTTCCTTTCCTTCTATTATATTTTTCCCTGTCTGATAAAGACAGAGTTCATGAGTTTAAAACCCTTGCAGCCAGAGGGGTTGTTATTCTAGAAATCATAATGATTTTCTGCAACAAAAAAAAAGAGATAAAATAAAAGGGTTTGTTGTATCTTAATAATCCAGTTTCGTCTTCTTGTTTAAATGCAATGGTACTTGAGCAGGGCATCCTGGTGATTATTTTGATTTTACATATGGATAACAACCAGATCTGGACTCACCGCTTTCTGCTTTCCCTTTTTTTTTTTAAATATATTCATAGCAAAACATATACTCTTACATTTGAGCAGAAATTCAGATAACCGACGTCTGTTCCCTAATGAATCTCATTTGCCTTTTTGTTATTCCCACATAGTTATCTGTGTCATACACAACCCTCCTGTATGTCACGTTAACTCTGTCCCGGAATATAACAAGATGAGTGCTTGTAAAGTGCCCACGGGTAGCATACAAGGTAGGAGAAAAGTACATGAAAAATTCATCACCATCGTATTTGAAGTTGCCTGGATATTTTAATTCCAACAGGAAGAACCAGTGTCAGCTGGAGCTATAATTAAACTGATACGGCATTCAGAATTGCCTCGAAACCCACTGTACTTGTCATATGTTTCTTCTCTCCGTCTTTAAACTATATGGAAATCAATTATCTCAACAAACCAGCTGTAAGGACTGCATGCCAGCCACTTACGCCTCAAGTGAATAAATTATTTGAAACTCATTATTGATGTGAACAACTCTCCAAGACTTAAAGCACCAGTCCATTTACCGGCGTCAGATTCGCGCAGAATTTTAACAAGGGCGGCAGTATCTCAATCTGATATTGGTAGGAGTAAAAATGCTATGCAAATCGGAGGCATGGAGGAAGGCAAAGCTGCCTGGTGTATTACGCTCACACCGACAAATGCCTTTGACTGTAATGATCTTTTTCGTTTAATGACAAATTTGTTTCCTGATTTACCGCAGCTTGACATGCACAAAGAGAACAGGGGTGGGGGGTCCTCTGAGGCTGAAAATACCATTTGTGTGTCAAGGATGGAAGCAACCTTGAGTAGTGATAGGCACGGGGGTCTACAGGATCTGAAACAGAGTTGATGCCGTGTCATTTTAACTCTGCCGTAATCTGGTTATATCTTGCCAAGACTTCATGTATGATCAGTCAGGCTGTGGAGGACAGCAAACCTTATCATCTCCCCGTCATGACAGTTCTGTCAAGTTCAGCAATGCACTTATGGAATTTAAAATGACGTGTCACATCTCCATATCGAACCCCATTGTAGCGGCACCTTCCATTCTCCAGTCGCCATCTAAAAACATTAAAGGAAGGGAATGTGAAATTTGCACAAGGCTTGACCTTGAAATATATTGTTCTTCAAATGACATCTTTTAGACTTCTGGATTTCTCAAACACATGAAGCAACGGGTTGAGCTGCTCTATTTGCCAACGATGACATGCTACTGTCAGCCAGGATTTAACACAAAATCATGTGACTTTTGTTTTGTCTCTGATATGTGATTTTGTGATGAATTTCACTTTTTCCTTTGTTAATACTGTAGGCCTGCCATGATAAAGGCTGTCACTAGACTAGCCAAGACTTTGGGGTTCTAATTAAGATGCATAAGTCACAATAAAGAGGCAACAATAGGCAATATATATCTCTTATTCATACAAAACAACTACATATATATATATAAGGAACCCCTTAACCAGAAACTTATTATCCAGAAAGCTCCAAATTATGGGAGGCACATCTCCCATAGAGTCCATTGTAATCATATTCTTAACATATGTTTTGAGCATGTCCTGAACATTATTGTTTGCGTTGGTTACAAAATAAAAACTGTATATTTCAACATTCTAGAAGGCACTGCTTGTTCTGATTGGATTTGTTAATACAACAGGAATTATATAGGGGCCTATTTTTTACAACTGGAATTGATTTTTTAAAGTTTTTAAAGGGGAAAACTTGAATTTTTAGAGGAAAAAAACTCTACTTTTCAGGGATTTGTTATACCCCAAAGCTGCTAAAAAGTAGAATCCAAAAATACTTCATCTAAAATCTGTTGAAGTCATGTCAATGGCAGATGACCCTGAAGATGCTTCTTGACATTGTGATCCGCGCTGTTTTATGTCTGATAATCCGATAAATTCAGCGACAATTTGATAAAGTCAAGTTTTCCAAGCGTCAATTTGAAAAAGTCAATTCGAATTGATGTTTTATTAACGTTTTTTTGCTCCTTTTCGAGAAAGATTATTGATAAATTAGTTAAATTCGCAGATGGGCGTTAGGTCGACTTTGTCTTCATAAAAAGATTAATTGGAGTTTTAGTAAATACCTCCCTTAGGTTTTTACATTTGAAACTTAGATTACTTCTTAGATAATGTTAGGTCCCATCAGCCCTTATATTGCAATATAATCCCCGTTGTTGGCTCCACCGGTGTCTTCCCACTGCTCCTTCTAAAATCAGCACTTCACTAAACAAATTCTTCCGGCCTCTAAACCTCTATTCTGTTTATCCTCCTTAACCCCTCTGTAGCATTCCGTGCTTTGTTCAGTTGCTCTTCCCCAACACCCATTTAATTCCCAGCATTCAGTACCATTGCAATAAGCCTTTACCCTTGACTTTACCTTCTGCTTCTTTCCTTACATACAGACCCTCCCTAAATCCCGCCATTATTCGTTTAGAAATACATTCAAACCAACCAGTAAAAATCGTACTTTATTATACTTCTGTGTCTTCCAAATATAAATGATGTTATTATCATTAATTGAATTGTGTGAATTTGGTGAAACTCCATGTACAAATCTCAATAAATTCATGTATTGCACGTCTCCGCCACTCAGCCACATTCATGGAATAAAGCAAGGTGGGAGAGTTTGCATCAGGACTACTAAACAAATGCAGCCAATTAGGAGGCAGCATTTACTGTTTGAAAACAAATATCTAATTGGTTGTGAGTTACTAGATCTTATACCAATTTTGCATATTACACTATGGAGCAGGCTGTAGCAGTTAAATAATAGATGTCTTTCTTTTCAGGGTCAGACTGGGCCAAGGGGACACCAGGAATAAACCCAGATTCGCTCCATGCCTGAATCTTTGTGCGGAAAAGTACATGCCTGAAGTAGGGGCCCCTATGGGCCCCCAGTCTGACACTGTTTTATTGTATTACTCGCTATGGTTTATTGCCCCAAAATTTCAAAGAATTGTCCACCTACCTATACTTATTGCCTCTCCCAAACCCTATTTTCTTATTTCTATTCACATTCTCAGACTGCAAAACAATTTAACATTAATAATTAATATTAATGAACAGTTGTATAGTTATATAACCCCCAGATCCTCTATACTTCCTATATTTAATATGTACATTACCGAGAAGGATCCCACTGCCCCTTCATTGGCCCTCTGCTGGATCTCTTCTGGTTATTCTCTACTAAAAGCTTGCTACCCCAGTCTCAGTGAATTTGCCCTTTCCAAGCCTTTGCCTTAATTTTTCCCTATGGGTTCTACCCCTTAAACTCCAGTCATGGTTTAGAGAGGAACGGTTTTAGGCAGGACAAAGTGGCTATTTACTTTGGGCCCCAATCATCAAAGAAGCTGTGAGGAGGAGGTGTAGCTAGTTCATGATATTATGATATGAGTATATAGATCAGAGTGTCCAACTCCCATCAGTGCTCCCCTGTGATATTGATAGTTATAACTGAGTGGTGCTCATTTGCAAAACAGACAAGCTCTTGGTTTAAGACAGATGCCCCAACCTTTATTACCCATGAGCCATATTCAAATGTAAAAAGAGCTGAGGAGCAACACAAGCATGAAAAAGTCCATGGGGGTGCCAAAGTGGGGCTGGAATTGGTTATTTGGTAGCCCCTATGAGGACTGGCAGCCTACAGGAGACTTTGTTTACCTGGTTTTTATGGAGCCAAAACTTGCCTCCAAGCCTGGAATTCAAAAATAATCATCTGCTTTGAGGTCACTGGGAGCAACATCCAAGGTGTTGGAGAGCAACATGTTACTTGTTGGTGATCACTGGTTTTAAAGTATGTTACACTTTAGCTGTGCTCCTTCCATTATGATGATCACTAAATAAGCGTCATTAACCAGTATCAACCAGTATCTTTCAGCTTTTACATAAAGAAAATGGTTCCATAGATGAAGTTCTAATGAGTGAGGGCCCATTCATAGCTCTTTGGTTGCTTAAAGAAACACATGTTCCAAGTAATACAATCCCTTTAAGCAAATCCTCACAGTCAAGGGCTCATTGAGTCAGGTCACTCACACCACGTGCAGCCAAAAAGTATGTCAGTAAGCAGGAAGGATATGTGCTCATCACGTGGGAAGCTTGTTTGGGATAAATCAACCCTGTCTGACTTGAAGAGGATGGGATTAGTGTCACCGTGTCATCTGCCACTGTTTGTAAGAGCTTTCTTCAACGTGTATTTTTCTTCCCTTTAAGTCTGCGTATGTAAATTCTGTACTTGTGGGAGTCTCTTGCTTTCTCCATGACCTCTAACTGACAATTGCCACTTATCCCCATCAGAGCAAGAGGGCTTTGGAAAAATATGTGTTAAGTATAGTGGCTTTCTGCAATCTTCTTTTTTCCTATTAACCTTCTCTTACAAGCACGTGAATACCCTGCAAATCCACCTTGTAATCTGCACAGGCAATTCATGGAAAATATGTTATTTTCTGAAAATAATCAATTAATGTCAAATATCGAAATATTTATATAATTTTTTGTGTGTTCAAATAAAATTCCAAGTCAGGTCACAATGCCTCGAGGCCCTGACACTTCCACCACTTGATGGTACTCCAATTTCTTTCATCACTTTTCCTTCCTTTTCTCAGCAAGTCCACACTGAGTACAAGCCCAGGGATGTTATGGTTTCCCACCCATGGCCCATCACTCTCGGCTACAAAAAAAATAAACATTATAATTAAGACTGCTGTCCTAAAATATTCTACATGACAAATTTTCGTCTTTTACATTTAAGGTCTAGTAACCCATAGCAACCAATCAGGAGGCAGGTCACCTGCTCAAAGGTAAACATCTGATTAGCTGTGAATTGCTAGACTCTGCACTTTTAATGAAATGATCCCAAATGTTTCATAACCCTTAAGGAGGTGCCATTGCATGCATTACCGTCATTCTTTAAAGGTACTGCTTGTGTCCAAAGACTCTGCACCTTATAGAAGGACATGTTTACTAAAGGTTGAAAGTGAAAATTTGGAGTGGTTTCACCCAAAATGAAGACTCCCCTCAACATCGCCAATTTCCTAAAAGGAGAATTCACCAAGTTTTGGAGAATTGCAGTGATGAAAATTCTCTTTGCACTTGTGTAAATTCACTCCTCCACTCTCCAGATGAACTTTCTCCAATTTACTAAGAGCGCAAGAATGTATTTTTGCAAAGAGATATTTCTCCATGTTCAGGCTGGCAAATAGCATTAGGAAGACAGCCGCTTTTAAATCTCATTATCAACATTAGGGATGTAGCGAACGTCGGAAAAAATGTTCGCGAACATATTCGCGAACTTGCGTCAAAAATGCGAACGGTTCGCGAACCCCATAGACTTCAATGGGAAGGCGAATTTTAAAAGCTAGAAAAGACATTTCTGGCCAGAAAAATGATTTTAAAGTTGTTTAAAGGGTGCAACGACCTGGACAGTGGCATGCCAGAGGGGGATCAAGGGCAAAAATGTATCTGAAAAATACATTGTTGACACAGCGCTGCGTTTTGTGCTGTAAAGGGCAGAAATCACACTACGTCACTCAGGTGATGTTTCTGGACACAGAATGTGAAAAAGCTCATACAGCTAGGTGGCACTTGGTTAAAGACTGGGCAAACAATGCCTGCAAGGGCAACGTATACAGTAGTGGATACGGAATATATTATTGCTGCTGTAAAAACATCACTCAGGTGATGTTTACGGACACGGAATTATTATTGTTATTTAGACAGAATGTGAAAAAGCTCACACAGCTAGGTGGCACTTGCATACCTCCCAACTGTCCCTCTTTTGACCACTCAACCCCCTGTCCCTCTTTTGTACTGGAAAGTCCCTCTTTTCTCTGCACTGAACAGCCAGAAAAAAAACAGTTTCTAACTTAATTGGCTTTTGGCAGAGAGCTCAGAACAGCTAACAGGTGCAAATAGGATACTTTGTAACAATTTTGACTCTGGTTGGTGCTGGTAGTGGTGAACTACTAGGAGGAGCAGCACACCAGTCCCACAGCCCAACACAACTAGACTAATAGCACTGGGCTCTGATAGTAGCAAAGTAAAAAAACAAAAAAGAAAATAAAAGCAGTCCTTACAAGGACTATTGGGTTACAGGCAGCAGTCAGCACTCAGCAGATGAGATCAGAAGCAGTGCCCACAGCAGCTACATACAGAGCACTGCAGTAGAAGGTAGATTACTACTAGTCAGCAAAGCTAACTAACCTAAACTCACTGTCCCTTAAATCCCTGCAGAGTTCTGTCCCTACAATACAGAGCAGTATCAAGTAGATTACTAGCCAGCAAAGTTACTATCAACTGTCCCTCAAATCACTAAACAGCTCTCCCCCTACACTAGCTCTTCCAAGCACACACAGGCAGAATGAAAAAACACTGCAGGGCTTCAGTTTATATATGGAAGGGGAGTGGTCCAGGGGGTGTGGGGGTGGTCCAGGAGGGAGAGCTTCCTGATTGGCTGCCATGTATCTGCTGGTTTGGGGGAGAAATGGCAAAAAAAAGCGCCAGCTAAGGCGAACCCAAATTGGCGAACGTCGCGTGACGTTCACGAACATTCGGCGAACGCGAACAGTTGATGTTCGCGCGAACTAGTTCGCGGGCGAACAGTCCGCGACATCCCTAATCAACATGACACTTTTCCATGCTAATTTTCTCCTTAGTGAGAATTTTTCCCCACTACTAAGGGAAAAATATCACATTTCGAACTTTGGTGAAGTCAGAAGAGGAGAAAAGTCACACTTTAGTAACTGTATCCCAGTGTGTCTGCCCTGCTTTTGAATCATGTGCAAGTGGATCAATTAACACAGCAGAACCAACTGCCACCATCTTCAAGATGGCAGTAATTCCAGATTTCCCATTGTGGACTGTGCCAAACACACACAATCACAATTTGGACGTAGAGCACTGGCAGTGATACAGCCCTATTGTGGCCAATTTTTAAACAACACACGTGTAAAAGTTGTAAAAGATTTCACTTTTTTGCTTTATAGCGGGGGTCCCCAACTTTTTTTACCCATGAGCCAAATTCAAATATAAAAGAGCTGGAGAGCAACACAAGCATGCAAGACAGTTCTGAGGGTACCAAATATGGGCTGTGATTGGCTATTTGGTAGCCCCTATGAGGACTGGCAGCCTACAAGAGGCTCTTTTTGGAAGTACACCTGGTATTTATACAACCAAAGCTTGCCACCAAGCCTAGAATTAACAAATAGCCACCAGCTTTGAGGCCATTGGGAACAACATCCAAGGGGTTGGTGAACAACAGGTCACTCATGAGCCAGTGGTTTGGGATCACTGCCCGATAAAATAAGCCCTATAATCTATCAATATCAACAGCCTAGAAGGGGCAATAAGGCAAAAAGACCAAGAGTCACCAAGAATAAAAAAAAGATCCATAACTAGTTAATTGGTCCAACTTTTGGTCAGCCCCTTTAGCCTTAAATCCAAGAATATCTGGAACATCTACTATGTGTTTATCCCAAAGTTCAGCCCAAGTGACCTTCAAGCTGGGCTTTCTGGTGTATCTGGTAAAGGAGTTAGATATTCTCCCCAAATCTTACCCTAACTAATTGGTCCCCACACCTTCTTTCCCCTTGGGGTACCAGCCCAATAGTTAGGGCAGCCCACAACGTAAACCCTAATAAGTTGTAGTATCAATCAACACCATATTTATTGAAAAAACACTGTCACCAATTATTCCAACAAAGGATTAAAACCAACGCAAAAACAACATTTGCTTGTGTAAACGTCATAATATTGCTAATTTTTGTTTTCATTTCTCTGATTGCAGTGATTCTTCAAAAGACTTTCAATTATCCGCAGATGTTCAAGACTCATTTAGCTGATACCCATAAAATCTTATTTCTCCTTTTCCGCTCCGCCGTACACAAAGTGTCTCTTTAATTAACATTTCTCTATTGTCAAGAAATTATGTAATGTTTTTTCTGAGACCAGTCCCCACCGTGCCTTGAGGCTCAGGACCAATTAAATGCCCATTCTAAGCCATTTCGTTTCACGACCATGATATGTAAGGAAATTGGACAACACAACAATCGTTTGTCTTGAATTTGAAAAATAGACTCAGACCAGGAAGGTCACATATCTATTCAAGAAGACAGCTGTAGCCAACAAGATTTTTGTTTAATAATAATAGGCTAGTTATAGGAGCCACACCATGGCTAAATGTGAAAAGGCCCTTTCTGATAAGCTAAAGCGATTAAAAGAAATCAGGCAGATTTTGAAAGAGGATGGTGTGTAAATGAGAGGTTTTATCAAGCTGAATCTGGCAGCTCCATTTTTGTTATGGGGAAAATATCTGTATTATTTACTAAGGAGATTAAGGTTGAATTGGAAGAGAGGCTGGTTGTTGTGTGGAGATGGAGATAAGATAAACAACTTTACCTTCTCTGCACAGGGCCAAATGCAATACACACAGGGATGTTATCGCTCCCTCCGCTCTGCCTGTTACGTGCAATTTAATTCAGCCAGTGGGATTATTTTTTATTTCACTTTTAAATACAGAACGTCTGCACTTTTTCCTTTTATATTCTAATCACATCGTTTTGTAATCAACAGATGAGTGAGTCTATCCCAGGAATAAAATAAAAGATCTTGGGCAAATAGAAAGATTATCGTACTCCGAAAAGTACAGAAGTCGTTTGTCTTTCCAGGCGGACTGTCTGTAGCCCTCAGCCGCACCAGCATCCATTGCATCGCCTGTTGCATTTGGCATGGATTTAGCTCAGTTTGGGGATTTTCCGTCTAAAATACATCACTAGTGATGGGCAAAATAGTCCATTTTGCTTAGCCGAAAAATTCACAAATTTCCCGCTAAATTCACGAAACGGGGAAAAATTTTGGAAACACCGATTTTGACGCCCACTTAAATTTTGACGCACGCATCAATTTTTCAATAACAGCGTTAAAGTCTGAATAATGTTGACGCACAGCGGTTTTGACGCAAGCGACTTTTCCAAGCTGCGTCCAAAATTTTTTGACCCTGCCAAATTTTCGGCAGGTGAATTTTCATGGCAGTTTTGAGAATTTATTCGCCAGCGGCAAAACGTGCAAATTTGCCGTGAATTTGCGCCTGCCAAATTTATTCGCCCATCACTATACATCACATGTGGGGGGCGAGAATCATTGACAGACACCATGGATGTAAGTCCAAACCACATCATTTAGTTCTGTTTCTTAACCCTCCACAACAAGGACCCCCAACTTTTTTTACTTTTTTTTATGAGCCATATTCAGATGTAAAATGAGCTGGAGAGCAATACATGCAAGAAAAAGTCCCTGGGGTGCCGTATAACGGCTGTGGTTGGCTATTTGGTAGCCCCTATGTGGACTGGTAATCTACAGGAGGATTTACTTGGCAGTATAATTAAATAAATAACCGGTACAATACTATTTTGGATGTTAAAGTCAGTGATGGTTGAATTTCTCCAGATTCGCATCGCTGAAAATTTTTGGAATTTCCCGCAAAATTTGTGAAACGGCAAAAAATTGGTGAAAAATTGTGAAAATCGAAATTGACGCCTGCGTCCAATCTGGGATGCGTGTCTGGAAAGTTGTTTGCGTCAATTTTGATACTGGTGTTAAAGTCAATGGGCGTCCGAATAGTGTTGACGCACAAGATTTTGTCGCGAGTGACTTTTCGGGCGCACGTCGAAATTTTTTTGACGCCGGCGAATTTTTGTGGGAGATTCGTGAATCAATTCACCAGTGGCGAAATGTGGAAATTTGCTACAAATTCGTGACAGCCGAATTTATTCACCCATCACTAGTTAAAATGTTTTATTGGTTTATATTATGTAAGATTCTAGAGAAACAGCGGGGGTCATTTATAAAGTTCGCGCAGCGCATATTTATTCGCAATTGGTTGTATTGCCCATGTTTTTTCAAGAATACTAAAATATTGCACTGCTGTGCCTGTCTTTCTGGTTTTAGCGAATTCACATTGTGATTAAATTTACGCAAATGGCTCGGTAATGAGATGGGTGTTTGCGTGAGTGCGCCCACTGTGCGAGGTTGTTGTGCGTGAAAATAGTGTTGACAGTAACTTAAATTCGCAATTTGCAAAACTGTTTTGCGAAGATTTGCTCCACCACCAAAGTAGAATGTAATTTGAGATTTTTGCCATATTTAAAAAGCTCTTATAGACATTCACAGTGTGAAAAAAAAAATTTGCAATTCTGTTTGACTGTGTGAACCAATCTGCCCTGCGCAAAGTTTATAAATGAGCCCCAGTGTGCTTTCCTTTTCCTAATTGCCCTGTACAACTGTGAGGGATCCAATTTAAAAAGACATTTGCCACAGAAGTCCACAAAATGTGATCCTGTTCCTGAACCGCCATCACTCTCACATCTGTCAGTTTTCTTCTCTCAGCTGTCAGCTTGGGCTGATGTGAAACAGTGAGAAGATAATTTTGGTAATTTGGTCATATTTTTCTTTCTTAAGAGCTAATTGATTTTGACAAGTTTAGAAAACTAGGTTACTGAGCAGCCTATCCCATCCAGCGCCATATCTTTCCCACTTTTACAGGCCCCCAACACCTCCTACTGTTCAAAAATGTTCTCTTCAGCGTGTGATAACCTCAAAGGCCATGAAACCAAAATTTCATTCACTGTAAACGCATTCTAAGATCACCTTTGTTAACATTTATTTACCATTTACCCTCTGTAATTAACATAGCCATTTGTATTGGAAATGTGGTCATTATAGGTGGATAATTTGTACTTTAAAATTGGCCAGTGTTGACGTTTAGAAGGATTTGTATAGAGTAATTAAAAGAAGATGAAATAATAAAACAGTAGCTTGTACTTGATCCCAACTAAGATATAATTAATCCTTATTGGAAGCAAAACAACCCTATTGGGTTTATTTCATGTTTTGATTAGACTTTGGTAGACTTGGAGATCCAAATTTCAGAAAAACCCATAATCCAGGAAACCCCAGGTCCCAAGCATGGGTTCCATTGTTGTATCACAAACCAGAGTCTTTCAGAGTTTTAGGGGGTTATTTACTAAACTCCAAATTTATCTCTTTATTTTATTAAATAAATCACAAGCAAACTCCCATGTCCAATTCAACCTTATTTATTAATTAAAAAACTCTAATTAATTAGATCGGGGGAAAAAATTGAGCAAAAACCCAAATTGTCTGATTTTTTTATACTTTTTACTCGAATCTCTAAATGTTTTGGGGGTTTTGCCTGGAAAACCCCCCATTTTTTGGATTATCGGGCTAAACCCAGTGCAAACCATGATATATTCTTATTGGTGCTTCTCCCATAGACAGGTCTGAGATGCCGGATTTTGTGGATTCAGGCTTTTTCCAGCATTAGGGTATAATAAATATCAAAAAATGTGAGGTTTTTTTTTTATCGAAAAAATTATACGATAAAAGCCCGACCAGATAAATTTGAGGTTTAGTAAATAACCCCCATATTGTCTACTTCAACTCTTATGATGCACTTGTCATTGATCCCATTATAATCCTGAAGGTCATGGCCTTCATAGCCTTTCTAGACTCTAATTATTGTCTGATTGTTGACCTAGGTGCCAATTTAGTCTACAACCTGGATGGCTAAATTGGGCAAAGATCAATATATAATTTTTTGCATGGCCAGCTTAAAACTGTAAATGAAAATAAGAAATGTATCTGCTCAAAGGAAGTTTTTATAGAGGGTCCTCAGATTTGATTAACTTCCAAAAGGGCCTGGCACCGGCCAGATATCAGGCAGTCTTCCAGTTTGATCCCACCATAGAAAAATAAACTGATGACTCCAACACATATTTCCTAGGGGTCAGAGAGAGTAACAAATATCATGAATGAATAAATATAAGAAAATTGTTTGTTGAATCCTTCTTAGTAAACAGGTATGGGATGTTTTGTCTAGGAACCCATCATTGAGAAAGTCAGAAATACAGCACTGCCCGTTCCTACAGTGTCTTACTTATACAAACTATTCTTCATCTTTGACCAATTTGCTGTAACAATAACAAAAGACTTGTAGGAAGAAGGTTAACATAAATCCCTGCTGATGTTGAGTTTGTTGAGTTATGTTTAAAGGTATTTTTATTCTTCTGGATACTACCCATGCCAATACCTGAAAGATGTCAAGTATTTCACAATTTCTAAGTGTTATACAGAGCGGTACTCGTGCATTGTATTTTATAGACTAATTATGGCTTTTCTAACTGACTGAGGAATGTTGTCCCACAAGGGATTAATCAAGGGGGGTAGGGTTTAAGAATACCAAAATAACACAGGACTATGCTAGACTATTTCATGTTTTTACATTATTTTAAACAGAGTGACAGCATTGATTGCCTTTAATGAGTAGGTCTGAGATGTGACTCTGTACTCAACAAAAGCTGTCAGTCATGGAGAGGCCATGACTCCAACATGCATCTATCCAGGCCTACAAACAAGGTGATTATATGACATGGCTGGTCATGAGATATGCTTGTACAGTTGCTTTGAACAATACGGGTTTTTGAGAAAATTTGAAATGTATTTCCTTATACTTGTTTGCAATTATATACTTAGTTAGACTTAAGCTCTAAAGGACCGGCAACTCTTTCCTCCTGGGACTCTTGGCTCTTAGTGGCTGTTTTATCAAATATTGAACCAGGGAATCCTAAAAATCCCCTAAAGCTCCAAATTTTGAGAGTGCAATTCATCCGAACAGATTGGTGGAACTTTTTGGGAGTTTTGAACCAAAATGCACCTATTGAGGTTGGGAAATACTGAAGATTCTGCCACCCTGGACCTGACGGTAGCTCCAGGGTTCCCACAGCAGGTTGCATTAATAGCTGCACCAGACTTGCATTTGCAGACTTGAACAATCACTCTGGGAGTGGTACCAGCGTTGGACTGGGGGCCCATTGGAGCTGGTGCACCCCCGTGCCTTCTGCCCCAGCTGCAACTCCCCCTCCACCCCTGGGCCCTACACTGAGGCAGCAACCCCCCTCAGCTCTGGTCCCCGACTGAAGCCCCAACCTCCATGATCGAGACTGGGGGCAGGTAAAGGTGCAGCACCCAAGGTTTCCGGGGCTGAGCAGGTCTGGCTAGTTGGGATCCAGTCCAATCCTGAGTGGCACAGCTTGTGTGTAATTTGCAGCAAAATGCAAGCACAACTGTGTTTATTTCAACAAACAGGTTCCAAGTGCAGCAACACAATTATACTAGACATATGCCTCACAATGTTTATAAAACATGTCGAATTGTGTCCGAAATTGCACTTTGCACACTCCAAAGTAGTGATGGGCGAATTCGCAGCGAACTCCATCGTTTCGATGCTGGTGACTAAATTCGGAAAAATAATTTTTTACGTCGGCGACAATTCAGACGCCGGTGACAATTAAAGGAGCCCATAGACTGTAATGCACATCAAATTGTCGCCATCGTCATAAAAAATTGCAGCGTTTTTTCATTGTTTCGTGAATTTTGCAGCGAATTGAAATGGTAGAGATTCGTCCATCACTACTGCAAAGTTTATAAAATAAAGAAATAAGCTCTTATACCTATAATATTCCAATTATTGTGTCCTATTGCCTTGGGATTTGGAGTAGAAATCCTGAGGCTTGATAGTTTGATAGGATCAAGTGAGAGTCATATATAGAGCTTTCACTTTTAAGCCACAGCTGGGGGGGGCATGGATTTTTTTGGTCCCCCCCCGCTCAGTTAACTTCATATGAAAATTGTAAATGGAAAGTTATTTCCTTTTCCAACTTGTTCAAATCCTCTTGAACCGGGGGCAGTGTATAATGTGCTTGTTTGCTAGGGCAGGGCAAATCCAGGCATAATTAGCAATATTCACACATTCTCTATAGTAAAATAAAAAAAAATATTTGGCCTTGAAAGTTGCCAGCACTTTACTATGCTAATAAGGCAGCTGTCGCTTTTAAATAGTTGTATGTACAAGGATCCTAGTTATTACAACAACTGCTCGCCACATTGTATTCTACCCAGTTTTTAAAATGAAGCACAGCCATTAACATCTGAAATTATTTAATTTGCATTACATTAAGCTGTTTATTATATCTAGAATTTTCTGATTGTTAAATTGTTCCCTGAAATGCCTAATGACTTCCAGTTCCTGCAAATAATAATGCCAAATACTGTGCGAATAATAACTTATATTTTAATAGTGTAAACAAAGTTCTCTTTAAAGGAACACTATCTTCCCAGATTGACTCTTTTTAAAATATTTCTATCTCATTTTTGGGCTCCTCTAATTAGTGCTGGACAGGTTTTTTTTTGTGACTTCATATAATTTTATATTTGAAAACTTGTGTGAAGCTGTTTCCCCTCTCTGGCTAAGTTTTCTTATATTGATCTCTGTGTTAGTTAGGGGCAGATCTCTGTTAATTAGGGTCGAAGTGAAAATTTGAATTAAAAAAAATCGAATTTCTAGCTAATTTTTGTGTACTTTGATTAGGAAATAGTCAAAAATGTGATTAAAATTTGAAAATTTTTTCGAAAACTCGAATATCGATATGTATCATTTACTGTCTCTTTAAAAAATCGACTTCGACCATTGCCATCTAAAACCTGCCGAATTTCCCCCCTATGGGGGACCTCCTAGAACTTATTTGGATTCAATTGGTGAACTGGTGGAAAAACATTGAATCTAATTCGATCGATTGCACTGACTTCAATTTGTATGATTCGAATTCGAATGAAAACGGCCTATTCATCCGGGAAAAAAAACTTAATTCAAATCTCAAAGTTTTTTTAATTCGAAATTTGACCCTTGATAAATCTGCCCTGAATCTTGTCCTGTCCTTGCCAACCACCATAGGGCATGAGGTAAGTATATGGCGCCACTGCAGCCCCCAAATGAATGAAATGCATTAGGGGATGGATAGGTGGAGTCCTACGTGCCTCCTATGAGGCGGAAAAAACCCAGTGGGCCCCACCATCCCAGACCTGCTCCTTGATGTCCTCACTGACCCGATTGCATTAGCAAAAAGAAAAATCAAGGTACATGCTGTGTGGGGGCTGGTGGAGGGGGCTTGTGGCTGGGGTGGGGGACAGAGGAGGGATGTTGCAGCTGGGGTTGTGTTGGGGCCCCTGAGGCGGTTGGGCCCCAGACCCCCAGAGACATTGCCTCCTAGCACTGACCCATCATGAATACAGTGCAACTGATCAGCACTGTATTTGTGGGTAGGATTCAACTGGATTGAAAGAGAAAGCAAAATCTTCTGCCAAATCCATTTAGACCCTCAACCCTCTTCCTTCCCACACTCATTCCACTACTTTCTACCTGCTGGTGACCTACACTGCACTGCAAGGATCCAACCCACTAAAGGACTTTATACTAGGAATCTAGACAGAGGTGGTGACTGCACTTTCTTCTGCTCTATTTGACTCGATGACACTGGGATTTTTATTCAAAGTTCCTCCATAAAATAGAACATAGAATAAAATAGAACATAGAAATAGAATAGAACAATAACTTTTGCTTGGAATGAATCTTTTGGGGGGCACCAAAAAACTGATCCAGTAAATGGGCCAATGGGAAAAGAAGCAATTTTTCAGGGTGGTATTCTAACTATACTTCATCTGGTATAATAATGCAGTAGCTTAACTATACATAAATATAATGGAACATGAGGCATATAATTAATTCATTTTATATATATCTACTTTATAGAGCTTCCCAGAGCTTGTTCAACCCGAACACAACCAAGCAGCGGGTACCATTTTATTTCTTCTCAATACCTTCTAAGTCCCCTATCATGTTCACACTAGGGTCCCTTTCATCAGGAGATGATTGATCTGATTATAGGTTTTTGGAGGAAAAAACTCACACATGGCAAGAACACAAAAAAGGTAGTACCCTGATGAGAATAGAACTCATGGGGGCAAATTCACTAACTGGTGAAAATTCGCCGGCGCTGGCTTCGCTCACATCGCAACACTTCGCCAGGCGTAAATTCGCCTGGACAACGTTAATTCACGAAGATCTGAAGTTGCGCACGGGGTACCGAAAGCTGGCGAAATTACACCAACGAAATTACGCTCAGCAGTTCGAAGTTACGCTAGCGTTGGCTAATTAGCACACGGCGTGCAGTTCAAGTACAATAGACCTATATGTTGCACTACACAAGGCCAGGGAACCTTAATAAAATTATATAAAGTTGTTATAATGCCCTACACATGTGCCCACAGTATAGTTTAGGTGCCATATATTAGCAAATGTAGGGGGGCAGTGTCGGCCTGGGATGCCAGGGGCCCACCACAAAACCTTAGGCTGAGGGCCCATATTCTAAACTATTGGAACCTCACTCAACCTCTTCATTCTCCTAGTCTCTTTTCTCTACATACTATACTTTATTCTTCCATTATTAAACCTCTTTGTTCCCATAAAGAAATAGGGAATGACCATGAAATAGGCCAAATGGTTAGAAGCAAGAGGCCCACTGACACCTGGGCCCACCGGGAGTTTTCCTGGTATCCCAGTGGGCCAGTCCAACACTGTAGGGGGGAAGGAGGGTACCCCAAAAAAAATTATGATCTTTTTCAGTCTATCACCCTTTAAATAGGAAAAAACATTTTTCCTCTTTTTTTGAGGAACTCTTATCTACTCTATTGCACTTTGCCTGGTCTGAGGTGGTGAAGGCAAGTCTGGTGATAGAGGTAACGGTCAGTAAAATAAAAATTTGTAACGCTGTTTCGCCAGACCTAAAATACACCTGGCGTTAGAGTGCGAAGTTGCGCCAGAGTCTATCTCCTTGGTGAATTTACGCCAGCTACCGTTAGTAAATCGGCGAAGTGCTGAAATGACGTCTCGCTGGAGAAAATTCGCCCTTTTGTAAATTTCCCCCATGGACTCCAAGGGGCAAATTCGCTAAGATGCGAAGTTGCGCCTGGCGCAACTTCGCCGCACTTTGCCGCACTTCGCCACAATTCGCCACACTTCGCCAGGCATATTTTTGCCAGCGCTCCGCAAATTCACTAAAATCCGAAGTTGCGCACAGGGGTAGCGTAAGTTTTCGAAGTTGCACTAGCGTTAATTCGCCTAGCGAAGCGAAGTTTCGCTAGCGATGGTTCATTTGCATACGGCGCCAAATTCAAATTTCAATGGAGGAACACGTATCACCACTACAAATGCCTAGAAAACCTTCAAATCAGCAAAGAAAAATTTTATTTTGCCCTACACATGTGCCCACTGTCTAGGTAAGTTGCCATGAGTCAGGAAATGTAGGGGGGAAGGAGGGGAGCCCTAAAAATTTTTTCGATCTTTTTCAGCCTATCACCCATTATGTAGAAAACACGCCAGCGTTTTTTGGGACTTAGAAAAAAAATTGACTTTTTTGGAAACAATCCCTATCTACTCTATTGCGCTTCGCCAGGTCTGAGGTGGCGAAGGAAGTCTAGCGTAAAAGGTAGCGTTCAGTACACTGCGCAAGTTAGTGAATTTGCGTAGTTACATCGCTAGCGAAAATTCGCCTGGCGTAAGGGTGCGAAGTAACACTAGCGAAATTACGCCAGCGTTCGTTAGTGAATTTGCGCAGTAGCGAAAAATGCCAAACGCTAGCGAATTAACGCTAGCGTTCGGCGTTTCGGTGCTTAGTGAATTTGCGCCCAAGAGAGCACTGTTCTCCCTGGAAGGTTCCAACATAATACATATATAATTGCAGTGAAACCGTTTCCTTTATGCAACTAAAGGTTATCCATAATGATTTTGGGCAAGCAATAGACAGTCTTCTGCAATGATCTTATCTTTATCTCATTTGCTGAGAGAAAACAAGCCATGCATACAAACAGCACCTTTCAAGTGTCTCTTTTCAGCCTTACAGAAACAATTGTGGTTAAGGTTTGAAATCAGTATTTTGGTATGCTCTAAGGTATAGTTTTCCCATTTTTTTTTTTGCAACACTTTTATTGCATAATTGTATTAATTCAACATTATATTTGTAAAACATGTATAAATATAGAAAAGGGAGCTGGGGTGACCCTCATTATGGGTAATTAGGAGAAATGCAATAGTGTATTATTGTCTAACAATAGCCAGAAACAGTTATTCTACAAAAAAAACAGAAGAACAGGCTTCCTGTAAGTAACTACAAAACAATTGCAGGTTTTTTTTTGTGGTTGAAAAGGTTAGATTTCTCTCAACGAATAAAACTAGTAACATGTAGTGGGGTGAGTATTTTAAAGAACAAACTTTGGGGCTGGGGAAGGGTACATTTATTTAAATTCAAAAAGTTTTTTAAGGATTCCCACCAGATTGGGTTCTTTCCTACAAGATTTTTAAGTTCAGTGGCAGCATGCATTTTAAAGATACAGGTATGGGATCTGTTATACAGAATGCTGGGGATCTGGGGTTTTCTGTCATTCTGGTATTCGGATCCTTCATACCTTAAGTCAACTAAAAAATCATATAAACATTCATTAAACCGAACAGGATTGTTTTGCCTCCAATATGGATTAATAATATCTTAGTTGGGATCAAGTATACAGAAAAAAGTAAATTTTTTTAAAAAATCTGAATTATTTGTTTAAAATGGAGTCCAAATTTATCTCAATATTTTCTGCTACAAACTTCGATCAAATCCGCTTGGGATTTTACACCTATTCTTATGAAATTTTCTCGAAAATTTGCTTTGCATGAAAAAATCTGATTTTCACAAATTTTTCTGACTTTTTCATCTGATTTTCACCATTTTCAAATTTTTTTCAAAATTAGCACCCGAAAACTCAGAACATTTCGGGGTATTGCCCAAAAACCCAGTGCACATCAAAAATTCATTGGGACTTTTCCTCATTGACTTATATGCAACCTCGACAGGTCTGAGATGCCGGATTTTCAGATAAAGACATTTCCATCCTCGGGGTTTAAAAAATTCCAAAAAATTAGTGATTTTTTAAAAGTCTGATTTTATATTAAAAAAAATCACAATTTTTTTGTGATTTTGCATTTGGAGTTTAGTAAATAAACCCCTAAGGGAAATGGTCTTATCGTAATTTGGAGCTTTTTGGGTAATAGATCCCATACCTGTATGCTAATTTGTTGGTGAATCTTCCAGTTCAGTAAATAGTATTAATAATGAAAATGGTTGAAAAGAAATCTTAGCATGACAAAGTAAACAACTCCATAATAGTTTCAAAATAAGTTAGGAAATTCACAAAACAAATAAATGTTACTTAGGGGCACATTTACTAAGGGTCGAATATCAAGGGTTAATAAACCCTCGAATTCGACTCTCAAAGTAAAATCCTATGAATTTGAATATTGAATTCGAAGGATTTACTGCAAATCCTACGATCGAACGATCGAAGGAAAAACGTTCGAAGGATTTTAATCGATCGATCAAAGGATTTTCCATCGATCAAAAAAACCTTAGAAAAGGTCCCCATAGGCTAACATTGTACCTCGGTAGGTTTAAACTGCCGAAGTATGTAGTTTTTTTAAAGAGACAGTACTTCGACTATTGAATGGTCGAATAGTCAAACGATTTTTAGTTCGAATCGTTCGAATCAAAGTCGTAGTCGAAGGTCGTAGTAGCCTATTTGATGGTCGAAGTACCCAAAAAAATACTTCGAAATTCAACGTTTTTTTACTTCGAATCCTTCACTCGAGCTTAGTAAATGTGCCCCTAAGTGTAACAATGTTTCCTTAATTTTTCATTGTGCAATTGGGCAATGAGAGATACTTGCCGATTGGTTGCTATACGTTACTATTGAGGTCTAACAGTAAACCATTTCATCAATGAACCCCAACCCTGTCTTGGATATTTTATAATTATCACTTGACTATAACGTTAGATGAGGCAAAGTCAGGAATGACCTGCACCATAAGGTTGTAAATTGGAGGAAAGTTTCTTTTTACCTTAGTGCGGTATACTGTAATTTGTTTCCCCTGTCCATCAGAGAGTCCCTCAATCCTCAAATGGGTAAATCGTTGTTACCTTTTGATTGAGCATAAGAGGCTCCTCATGGCATATATATATATATATATATATATATATATATATATATATATACACACACACACACACACACTGGGATAAACTCTGAATGGGCCAACACTGACTGCTAAATAACAAATCAGAAACTTATTGACACCTGTATGGTCTCCCTGCTCGATATTTTGATTGGGCTATGGATGTGGCTCTTCTAAATTATATTTGAACATGTCTCCATCTGATCCAATCATTGGCTATGGGGTCCTCCTGTCTGGTCTTCCTGCTTGATATTTTGATTGGGCTATGGATGTGGCCCTTCTAATTATATTTGAACACGTCTCCATCTGATCCAATCATTGGCTCAGGGGATCTTCTGTATGGTCTTCCTGGTCAATATTTTGATTGGGCTATGAATGTGGCCCTTCTAAACATATTTGAAGACTCCTCCATCTAATCGAATCATTGGTCCAGGGGCCAAGCAATCAGATCAGCCTGATTTGTATACTTTTTTGTACAGTTGGCCAAACAAGCAAAGATCTGCCCATGGACAAGACAAGCCTGAATAAGCTCCGGAATATTTGCTCATATCAATCACCAATTAATGTAAACACTGCAGATATGTCTCATCTAGTTGTTTCTGGTTCAATATCAGATACATAGCGAGTAATTTTTTTTTATAAAACATATATGGGAAGATGTTTAGTTTCAAAGTCCTGTAGAGTATTTACAGTTTGTTAATTGTAAAAAAACAGCTTACCCCGGATCACAACGCAACCCCCCTTTTGTGTTGTATTCAAAAGTGCCCTTGGTATTTGCAATTTAAATGTGCTTTCTATTCAAAATAAAGAATGCCTGTGCCCATTTGTTGATGGCCCTAAATGCAGCAAATGTATTTTCCATTTTTTCTTTAAAAAAAAAAAAAAAGGCAATTTCTTTCCGCAACACCGTTTGTTAAGGTGTTTTCTATGGCTAGAATCGCAAACATTAGGGTTTGCAAACAAAGCCAGCCAGACTTTAAGCCCTTTTGCTTCTGACTTTTCAGAAGAAGTCATCAAAGAATATATCCTATTTTCTTGTTGACCTTTTGAAAATGAATGCCATGGGAAGCATTCATTATATGAGTTGTTATTGTGTCTGCTGCCTGGAAAGACGTGTAAGAGCCCTTTAGGCAGCCTATGTTGGCTTTAACGGATTAAAATCTCCAGCCTCCCCATCTAACATGGGAAAGAAAGAGAGAGAAAGAAAAAAATCTTCACATTAATGGAATCAGGGACCATATTAATGAATACAGTGCACCTTACCATCCATGGCATACATCCAAGAGGAATCAAATAAAGCTTAACACACACAGTCCAGAATGGGCAGATTTGTAAAATACTAAATGAATAAAGATGTTCTTTATATTTTAGTATGTTTAAATATTTCATTACTTTGATAATGATTCTATATGGATTCAGTCCAAGATTCAATAGACAAAAGGATATGGGTTAGCAAAACAATAAATCAGGGCTATTTCTTGAAATTAAAGGGGTAGTTTACTCTTCAAGGGGCTTATTTATCAAAGGTTGAGTGTTCGAGTCTTTTTTTTTTTCCCTAGAATGGACTCGAAATGCGAATTGAATCTTACTTAAGAAAAAACGTGAATGTGAAAAACCTGATTCTGCAAGTTCGAGACCTGAAAACTTTAATTGATCTCGTTTTTGGAAAAAGAAAAACCTAGAATCACTCAAATCATTTGAGTTTTCGGGCAAAACCCTCCAAAAAAACCCCTCAAACATCTAGTAGCAAAACAATAAGGAGGAACATCAGGGCCATATCTTGAAATTAAAGGGATAGTTTACTCTTAAAGGGGCTGATTTATCAAAGGTTGAATGTTCAAGTTTTTTTTTCACCTAGAATGGACTTGAAACACAAATGGTATCTTACTTAAGAAAAAACTTAAATGTGAAAAACCTGGTTTTGCAAGCTCGAGACCTGAAAACTCGAATTGATCGCGTTTTTAGCAAAAAAAATGACTGTTTTGTTGGTTTTATATTCATGACCACAACTTGATGAACTGTTTTATTCTAAAAACAAACATGCAAACATGTATGACCATTACTTCATGAACTGTTTTATTCTAAAAACAAAATGCAAAAATGTATAACCAGAACTTAATGAACGGTTTTATTCTTAAAAACATGGAACATGCATGATGAGAACTTGCTGAACTGTTTTATTCTAAAAATAAAATGCAAAAATGTATGACCAGAACTTGATGAACGGTTGTATTCTAAAAATAAAAATGCTCAATTGTATGATTAGAACTTGATGAACTGTTTTATTCTAAAAATAAAATGCATAAATGTATGACCAGAACTTGTTGAACTGTTTTATTCTAAAAACAAAATGCAAAAAATATGACCAGAATTAAATGAATTGTTTATTCTTATAAAATATGGAAAAATGCCTGATGAGAACTTGCTGAACTGTTTTATTCTACAAACAAACATGAAAACATGTATGGCCAGAACTTCATGAACTGTTTATAGCATAAAATCTCCAAGGAGGGGCCAGACAGGCCTTCTATATATAAGATATTCAAGCAGCCCCAAAAGAGAGATTCAGAAACACTGGTCTAAAAAAAGAAGAATTCAGTGGTCACGTGGGTGTGAGGCTAAATGGCAGAATACAGGGTAGGAACTGAAGTGGAATAATGTGTGCTTGGGCCTGAATAGTCTGGGGAGGAGGAGAAGGTGGGGGAAGTCAAGCCAGCAATTTCACAAACTGGGATCACTTAAAGGGACAGTAACTCCAAGTATTTAAAATAAAAAAACAAAAAGGCATGATATTTTTTATTTCAAATATCCTTTTATTTATATTGTACATCAGGTCACAAATATGTATTACCTAACAACCACTTACAAGAACATATTCTTTTAAAGTGATGATTTTTTTGAAAAAGAAAATAATTTTTCATTTCATTGAAATTAATTTATCAAATAAACCAAATTACTTTTTTTTTTTGCCATTGACCCTTTAAATAACGTATAAAATTAATTTGTCAGTGTGTTCTTAAACGAAGACACAGAGCTTTCAGCAAAATAAATATACAAAAAACATTCAAATTCAAATGAATATTTATTGCAATTTTTTTTATACAAAACCAAAATATCTTTTTACACATTTTGGGTCTACGTTGGGGCATAAATCTCTCTCTCTCTTCAGAGTACATTGGCCTTTCATGGCAGGAGGTCAATCAGTTTCTAAATCCAGAATTAGGTCCCAATTTTACATTTTAAAGAATTTCTGAAGACTAGAAGCAGCCAAGCTGTACAACAGAAAATGAGAAGCTGGATGGTTCTCTTGTGTTTTTTTTCCTGTCATATATCCAGTATATATAGTCACAGTGCTCTGAAGAGGAAATGGGGGAGTTAAAGTAGGAGCAGAGCTCTAAGGATTCTCGAGTTAAGGAAGATGCTGGATGATTTACAGAAAGGTTAATTCTGATGGGAGCACTTTGCTGCTCAAAGAGAAAAAATGGTTCCCTTAAAAAGGTTAGTGTACAGAAACATCACAGCGAGCAGTCATCTTCCCAACTGCTTCATCCTCTCTGCTTTATGAATCTGGGGGAAAATTAATTTTTCATTTGTTGCAATGAAACTAAAGAACACACCACTCCCACCAACTCAAGCCTCTCCATAAATTTCATGAATTACATCTTGGCCTGAAAAAAAAAAAAAAACGACACACTTATTCCGAGTGAGGTATTAAAGGTTAGTGAATGGAGGGGTAACACTGTAATACATGATGCAAATTTGAGAAGGGGTATATTAGAGTTGTCATTAAGGGCAACCAAACATGGACCCATATTCAGAACCCTGATTATTAGACCCTGTATAAAGGCAACTGGAGGTATGAAGAGCGAGCGGTTGGTTAATAACATGACCTACATTTAGGGCAATGGCAGAAAGTTTTAATGCAAAGCTCCAATTAGGGATTTTTTTAGGGTGTTCATGAACCTCCGGATTGTGATAACTGATTACATATGAATGGCCATAGGTTCTCAATAAACACAAGTCTTGACATTAGCCTCTCTTAGGGTTGCTACCTTTGGAGGCCTCACGGTCTGGGCAGGTGCGCCAGCTTATGACATTGCGAGGCAGTGCTGTGACATAGTGAGGTGGGCTAGTGACATAGCAGGGGAATCGGGTGATGTCACGGGACGGGGCTATGACATGGCGATTGGCAATTGACCAATCACTGCGTCAGTCTAGGAGAATCCTGCCTGGTTTTCCTAATTTGGAGAACCAGGCAGGCAGTTTTGAACCTGGCAGCCATTTTGAACATCGGCTGTAACACGCTGAGAATGTGACTGGGGGGAAGGAGAATTGCACGATGACATACCCTGGGTGTCATTTACTATCACTGGGGAAAGAGGTGCAAGTCAGTTCCACACCACCTACATGCCATCTACTACTCATGCATAAGGCAATGTAGAATGCTGCCAGCGTTGATTTCAGGGAGGTAGCACATTGCACACCATTTTTTGGCACTTTGCACACTGCCTTCCATAAAAGCAATTATTTATTTTGAGTTCCTTGTCATAAATTCTTGACAGCAATATCAATTTTAATTTCTATCTTTGTGCCATTTAGTACAAAAATAAAGGATACTCAAAATTTTGTAATTTATATACATTCTCACCAAAACAACCAAACATTTTTCAGGATGCAAATACTTTATGCTTACGATGACAATGGCATTTGCACCCAAGCTAATTGAAGCCTTTCTGCACACGTCATTACTGTTATTACACATAGTAAATTGTTACTTAACTATAGATTGTTGAAGGCAGCAGAGTCTAGGTAAATATATATATATATATATATAGATATAGATATAGATATATATACAGTAGATCTTTATGAATTTATCCAAAGTAAGAGCCAAGGCTTTGAAACCCAACAGATATTCTAAAACTGGTTGCCATGGTATCTTTTTCAAAATAATTCACATAGATCCCTGTGCAACGCCTAGTTTGTGTCTGTAGCTTCAATGCTTACACGACGGGGGTTATTTATCATTTAACGTTTTCTGCTACAAACTCCGATCAGATCCGCTCGGTTTTTTAACCTTATTTATTATTACATTTTCCTGAAACTTTCCTTTGCGGGGGGAAAAAAAATCCGATTTTTTTGATTTTTCACCCGACACTCGCATTTCTTATGCTTTTTCGCCCAAAAACTCTGAAAACTTTGAGGTATTGCACTATACCCCACGCACATCAAAAAATCATTGGGACTTCACCCATTGACTTATATGCAACCACAACAGGTCTGAGATGCTGGATTTTCTAATTCAGACTTTTCCATCCTTGGGGTTTAATAAATTCTGAAAAATTTGTGATTTTTTTAAAAGTCCAATTTTATTTTAAAAAATCACACATTTTTCGGGATTTTTGCATTCTGGGTTTAGTAAATAACCCCCTAAGTGGGCTATTTACCAAAGTCCGATTCTATCTCAACATTTTCTGCTACTGTTAAAATCCGCTGAAAAAAAATCTGAAAAATTCATGATTGTTTAAAAGTTACATTTTATTTAAAAAAAATCACATATTTTTCAGGATTTTTGCATTTAGAATTTAGTAAATAAACTCCTAAGAGGTCAAAGGCATACCCTTGTGGACAGATATAGCATAGTTTACAATAGTGTCAAGCTCTTCAACCGAGTTTGCATGATCAAATGAACAATGAGCATTGAAACGTGAAGGCCAGTGGCTCATGACATTCCGTGCATTTTTAAGAGAAATCATATTGTTCTGAAATGTTTATTGTGTTTTTGCATTGTTGCTAAAGTTCAGCAGTTTGACTTCAGAGCAAAGAAAGGGAAATATGAATGATCTAGATCAGGGTCGTCTCTGGTGTCGATAGCATGTCTTCAGCTGTTATGGTCATACTAAACCCATTTAGAAGTCCCGCTTCTTCTTTAATATGTAATTATTATCATTCAAAAGCTAGCACGATATAACAGATTCTTGCATTAGATTGTGTTTACAATATATAAAGGCATCTAACCTTTTTGCTTTTAAATTCTCATTGAATTGTATGTATTGTTCTTAGTGTTAAATGCTGGCGTGTGGTTTTTACAAGTATATGTATCTAATAAAAGCATAGATGCCGACAGCGTAAATGTACAGTTTCTGCTCATTATTTATTGGTTTAAATATTCTAATAAAAGAAATATTGTCATTGCATTAGCATTGTCTGTGGAAGCCGGAGCTAAATATTATTTCCTGGCGATTGTAATAAAAAGGTCAGAGTGAGGCTTCAGGAAGTTGCTGCAACTACACAGACCAGCCTTGGCCCAGAATGCCTCTGTACATTGACAATAGAATGGAAAAAATAAAAACAAAATAGAACTTTCAGTGGGATGATGGAAGAATAGAGATAATAGTATTACTATCTACACATATATTGGTCATATGATCAGTTCCCAGTCTTTGTCCTTCTACAAGCTGAAGAAAAAATGTTCCTTCCATAGAAACACACAACTGGTATTCTCTTGACTTTAGATATTTACAGATTCAGTTGCCTAATGGATTTGTTTAATCTGGATGAATGGTTCTTTTTTTTTTTTTCTTTTAGATGATACGGGATTATTTTACAGATATGTTTGAAGCCTTTTAAGGCAAATCTTTCTTATTAACAGCGATGTGAAAGAGCAAAAAAGAGGTCATTTACTGATTAGAAGAAAGGTGCTTTATTAAACTATGTTAAAGATTCTTTGTGGTACCAACAAGGCCTTTGTCACGGCCCATTGCATTTCAAAACGTCTTAAACTTGATAAGAAACATAGATCACTTGGGAAACAACTTGTTGCTGCTGGTTAAGCCAAACACAAACTTGGAACGTTCTGTGAGACATAAATGAAACCAGAAGTAGGAACCTGATAAAGTCATCCAAAGAGGTCAATGAATGTCATCTGCTGTGGGTGCCACATGCATCTCTTGGAGGTCTACATGAATCCCAACTGGACTTCCCTGGTCCATTGAAACCATGAAACCTGGACAGTTATTTCATATAAAAGTACTTGTATTTGTTTGATCGAACAAAGGGATATATTGTCTGGAGGCGAGAAGGACTTTTATACCCTCTTGACATCTCAGAATATTTTTTTAGCAGCTGAAGGATCAAACATAATAGATAAATGTAATTATCCTTTATTTATCCTTTATTTACCCAACAGTTTAAGCCTATTCCGTGGCACATTAGGAGAGGTTCTTGGTCTCTCAACATCTCGATGGTGGAAACATCCCTTCCAATGCAATAACCTGAACGAAACATGGATTTGTAAATAGATTTATAGGGAGTATTTGTAAAGCTTCAAATAACAGTTAGGGGCAGATTCATCAAGGGCCAAATTTCGAGGTGATGGGAGTTTTTTAGGGATGCACCGAATCCAGGATTCGGTTCGGGATTCGGCCAGGATTCGGCCTTTTTCAGCAGGATTCGGATTCGGCCGAATCCTTCTGCCCGGCCGAACCGAATCCGAATCCTAATTTGCATATGCAAATTAGGGGCAGGGAGGGAAATTGCGTGACTTTTTGTCAGAAAACAAGGAAGTAAAAAATGTTTTCCCCTTCCCACCCCTAATTTGCATATGCAAATTAGGGTTCGGATTCGGTTCGGTATTCGGCCGAATCCTTTGTGAAGGATTCGGGGGTTCGGCCGAATCCAAAAAAGTGGATTCGGTGCATCCCTAGAGTTTTTTTCAACTTGAAATTTGAATAAAAAAAACAACAGAAATTTATTTTTTAAAAAAAATCAAATTTTTTTAACTTTGAGTGAATAGGCTGTGTTCGATCATTTGAAACAAATTTGGATCGTATGCGATCAAATTGAATTTGAAGTATTTTTAAATAAACCTTCCATTTTTTCAAAGTCCACTAAATGACACCAATATCAGAGGTCCCCATAGGCTAAAACAGTAATTCGGCAGGTTTTGGATGGCGAATAGTCAAAGTTGAATTTTTAAAGAGACAGTACATGATAAATTTCGATATAATCAAATTGGAATCCAGTTTGGACTATTCCCTAGTCAAAGTACACTAAAATTAGCTTGAAATTCGAATTTAAACGTTTGATTTTTCAATTCGACTCTTGATAAATCTGCCCCTAAGTGTTCCACTCTCTCATCCCAACATATCCAGACAGATTGATTCAATGAACCTAAAAATATTCAGACAAGCTACAAATTCCTGCCAACAGCAAAAAAAAAAAACCTACCTAAACAATGGAAATCTGTTGTTTTTACAAAAGGTTTTATGAAACATTTCTGACATTCCAAAGCAGATTTTTTTTTTTAGTTACCCGGAAGGACAATTTGTCCATCTCATTTTCAGATGATGTATCTATTTATCTCACATGGCTGATCACTTAGAAAGGTTCCAATATGACACACACACACCAGCAAACACATTGACCAAAGGTCAGGTTGTTGGACAGATTCCTAAAAAAACAGTCTCTATGTGTTGAACTTTCCTGGGATGGTTGACAAGCCCCGACTGAATAGAACTGACTTACCTCTGGGACCAGCTCCTCCTTTCCTCCATTTTTATTTTGCCACAGGGTTAATAGCTATTTCGTGCTGGGTCATAGAAGACATCTGTGTCTCAGATAATATGCTTACGGTGATTACCACACATAATTGACTGACCTTCCCTCATTCTTTTCCTGCTGCAGGCCATGGCTGATAGGATGAGATGCTCCTGAAGAGTTTATTTTCCATCACACACCATTGTGTCGCTGAGCAAACATTTTAGCAAGCTTTGACTGAATCACCTTTTTTTTTTTTACTCTACCTCCATCTTTAATAAGAAAACTGTGACTAATCCCATGATATAAGATTTTAAATGGTTGTGAGGAATTCACACATGAATTCTTGGTGCCAAGATAAATATATGAGTATTTTCTGCACATTCCATGTCTGTTGTACCTTTAATTTCAGATTGCATAGAACAGTTTCTGCAGGTATGGGACCTGTTATTCCAAAATGTTTGGGACCTGTAATTTGGATCGTCGTACCTTAAGTCTACTAGAAAATCATGTAAACATTAATATTTATCAAGGGTCGAATATCGAATTAAAAATACTTCAAAATTCGAATTCAAAAAGAGCAACCGAAGTGAAGTTGAAGGTTTTTTTGGGTTGAAGAGGTCCGTATTTGGCCTCATTCAAATCGTACGATTGAAGGAATAGCGCATTCGATCGAATTCGATTCGAAGTTTTTCGAAACTTTGATTTCTCGAAGTCCACCAATTGACTCCAAATAGGTTCTAGGTGGTCCCCCATAGGCTAAAACAGCACTTTGGCAGGTTTTAGATGGCGAATGGTCGAAGTCAAAGTTTTAAATAGACAGTACATGATAAATTTTGATATTCTACGTTTTTTTCAAATTCGAATTTGGACTATTCCCTAGTCGAAGTACACAAAAAATCGCTCGAACTTCAAAGTTTTTAACATTGAAAATTCACCTCGACCTTTGATTAATCTGCCCCTAAATAAAGCCAATAGGCTGGTTTTGCCTCCAATAAGGATTAATTATATCTTAGTTGGGATCAAGTACAAACTGCTGTTTTATTATTACACAGAAAAAGGAAATTATTTTTAAAAATGTGCATTATTTGGATAAAATGGGAGACGGGCATTCCGTAATATGGAGCTTTCTGGATAACAGATTTCCGGATA
Source organism: Xenopus petersii (assembly GCA_038501925.1). NCBI lineage: Eukaryota > Metazoa > Chordata > Amphibia > Anura > Pipidae > Xenopus > Xenopus petersii. The sequence continues at coordinate 169,175,276 of CM076680.1, read as the reverse complement.
ATGGATCCCATACCTGTACTGAACTGAGCTGCAATTGTGGAGTTCATGTAGTTATCTACAATTCCACTGGGCAGACTATATTGAAGAAAATCGTAAAATTGTCCTTGGAAGTATTGTTTAGTGAATACCTATACTATTGTGGGTTAATAGGTTCTCTCTCTGCACTCGGTATTATTTAGGGTTTTGTCCTTGATACCGCTGTGCCAGTAGAGCAAATTAGTAGCTGTTTTCGCCTGCCCACAGCCTTCTTTGCATTTACCCATATCCCTTGTTTTCTAGGCCATTCTTCACCTACTAGCTTCTTGTAACAAAAAGGAAGGCTATGGGCAGTGATAATGAAGGTTGTTAAAAACTGTTAAATGTAGAATATATACTGTATGTGTGTGTGTGTATATTGGGGTGTTATCTAGCAGCATTGTTTACTCCACTGCTCTATCCATGACAACAGGTATCATGTGTGATTCCAAACGTTCTAACTGAACCAGCATTAGACTGAGAGATCCAAGCCCTCTGGGTTTCCGATCCAGGGGCCACTACACCCCCCGCAGGCACCCTTCCCCCCAACCGCACGTCTTTCCCCCACCACCTTGTCCTCCTCTTGTGGCACGATCAGGGTCAGGGTGGGAGGTCAGGGAGCAACACTCAGAGTCTCTGCCAGGGAGTGAGTCGGGTCTGTGGGACCCCACAAGGGTCGGGCCAACCATTTTTTTCCTCCACCGGCCCAGTCCGACCCAGTCCGACCCTGATTTACTGAACAGTAAAGGCAGGTTGGGTACTATAAGTTACTAGGTTGGTACAAACGGTCAGTGTTATTGCATAAATGTCCTTGTAGATATAGATCAAGGAGTATGCAGCACAGATTCTAAACTGCCATGCCAGATTGCAACCTCATAAGCTTGATGGCCTTTTCCCCTATCAATAGTGACAGTTGTACAGATAAGCTAGAATGTTCTGCTGAACCCAACTCTCCAACAAGGTACAGTTTTATATTTCTACTTTGTCTTTGCACAAACACCTATATGTCAATGGGACCATAGCAGTAATCCATAGCAAGAACTGTCTCCTTCTTACACTCTGAATCTGTGGAAAGGGGAGGCAGGCTGACAGTATTTTAATACTTTGATTAAAACTGTTGTTGCAGGGGGCTGGCATGTGTGTTGTGGGGTCAATTCATTTTTGTTTACATTATATATATATATATGGTAGGTAGGATAAGGAGCTATAGGTCACTGGGGTGGGTGCCTAGGGCAGCATAAATGGCAAGTCCTGCCTGCGGGGAATGTAATGTAGTATGTTACTCAGAAATTAACCTGAGCAGTAATCCTTTTAAAGGGTCAACAGAATATCCCCCCCCCTTGGTTCCAAAAAAGTGATGACCACCTTGGCCTTATATAGTCACTGCCTTGATCAGACATATTTTTACAGGAACACTATATTCTAATAAAAGAAAGCAACACAGTGGAATGTTGTTCAAAATGAATAATGAATAATAGAAATGAAGCCCCGTGAAACTTGTGCACATGAACAAACCCCATGAAGTGATTGACTAAGTCAATGCGTTATAATACAAGGGTGTAAAAAGGGTGTAAAAGCTCAAAACTCATCAGTTTTTTATCCTTTATTCTTAACCGAAGCCAATGACTAAGGTTGTAAGAGCTCGAAGCGTGTCATGTTTTTGATCCTTTCGTGCATTTTTAAGTGAAACCAATGGATAAGGGTGTAAGAGCCAGAAACTCGTCAGGCTTTTTATACTTCTGCACGTTTTTAAGTGAGGCCAATGACGAAGGATGTAAGCGATCGAAACGCATCAGTTTGTTATCTTTTGGCCGTTTTTTTAAGTGAAGGCAGTTACTAAGGGAGTAAGAGCTTGAAATGTGTCAGGTTTTTGATCCTGTTGCCCGTTTTTAAGTAAAACCAAGGACTAAGGGAGTAAAAGCCAGAAATGCGTAAGGCTTTTTATCCTTTGGCTAATTTTTATGTGAAGACAATGACTATGGGTATAATAGCCCAAAAATGTGTCAGGTTTTTGATCCTTTTGCCTATTTTTAAGTGAAGCCAATAAAGGCTATGATTTTAATTTTTCTGAAATACAGTATGTCCTGCTGTCCATATTTTATGTAATACAATGAAAGTTTTTGGGAAAACTTTATGGCCATGCAGCCTCACCAGTTACTAATGGTGAGGTTGGAGCAGCTGAATTTTGTGTCTTTTATAATGATAAAAGAATATGCAATGCTGAATCAACAGCAAAAACAAATACATTTTTAGCTGTACAGGCATGAGACCTATTATCCAGAATGCTCGGGTCTGTGCTTTGCTGGATAAGGTGTATTTCTGTAATTTGAGTCCACTAAAAAAATATTTAAATCAATAATTAAACCCAATAGGCTGGTTTACTTCTAATTAAGATTCATTATATCTTAGTATGGATCAAGTACAAGGTTATTGTTTTAAGGAAAAGGGATATTTTTTTTTAAATTATTTGATTTAAACAGAATCGATTGGAGATGGCCTTCAAGTAATTTGTAGCTTCCTGGATGACAAGTTTCCAAATAATGGATCCCATACCTGCATTCCTTTTCTAATACACAAAAGCCATCTTAAAATTCCTTTATTTTCATATTTTTTTCATTACGAAAGTCACAAATCGACTTCCGCAGAGAAACTCCCGGGCTCCTAATTACAAACCTATCGGCATTTATCTAGAAGAACAACGAGTGCATTTAAAATGTAAATAAACATATGTCTCGTAAACATACGGGTGATCTTTAGAAAATGTCAGCATCACTTCATAATTATATACTACACGTTTTAATTAAGGAAAGCTCTGAAAATCATAATGCCTGATTAAAATGCAATTAATCCTTTGATTAAAAAACAAAAAGCACAAGTATTTACAACAAAAACACAAGTAGAATAATTACAAATATCATGTACCGGGTTTCTTTTATTTGGGTGTCACTTAGAATGTTGCCTATTCCCTTCATTAATTCAGATACACACATTATCTCAAATCCGCAGCAGTCTGAGTGACAGTGGCCACCAAACACCCAGAACTATATCCTATTGATTTCCGCAAATCCCGAACAATGCCATTTGCATGCTTGTTTCTGTAATAATACAGATATGCCATTCAGAATTAAAGCATCGGCCAGGCTAGTGGCAACTAATTGTGTTGTGTGTAATGAGTGCAATTTCAATTTGATATAACCCTCAGCTTTTCTTGCCGCACTCGCTAAGTACTTTCAAGTCTTTGTAGGGAAATAATTGATTTTTTTTTTGTGCTATGGGCACACGGAAATTATTATGATCTTTTGAATAATGCCAGGAGAAAGGACCATGAATGATTTAAATTGGTATATGAAGACGGCTTCTCCATGAATTGAGGTTTTTTTTTTTTTTTTTTTATTTGACTGACAATCAACTAATGTAGCATCTAGATTAGGATATTTTTTTTAAGGAATCAGCTTATGTGAAACTGGTAAAACAAAAATGTGTCTTTTTATTATTTAACAGACGCCCTATCCCAATGGAAACATCTTTGGGATTGGAGGCTAGAGGTCCTAGAAAAGAGGTCCAAGAAAGGATTGTTACCAATATATATAGAGTTTCATAGTATTAAATATGGGATTATGCAGAAACCCATTATCCAGTAAGTTCTGAACTACAGGAAGGCTAGCTCCCACAGACTCCATAGTATTAAAATAATTCAAATTCTAAAACATATTTCCTTCTCTGCTGTAGTAGGGATGTAGCGAACCGCCGACAATGTGTTCGCGAACGGCGTTCGCGAACACCGGCAAAAAATGCGAACAGTTCGCGAACAGTTCGCGAACTTCGAACATCCGAAAATCGTTCGATTCGAACGATCGAAGGATTTTAATCGTTCGATCGAACGATTTCCGTTCGAATCGAACGATCTAAGCCATTGGATCGAATGATTTCATTCAATCCAATGGCTTCGATCGTTCGATTCGAACGAAAATCGTTCGATTTTAGCGATCGAATGGTCGAATGGTCGAACGATTTTGACGCGAACGCCTATTGGTGAACGTCGCGCGACGTTCATGAACTTGCGGCGGACGCGAACAGTCGAAGTTCGCTGGCGAACAGTTCGCTACATCCCTATGCTGTAGTAATAAAACAGTATCTTGTACAGATATGGGACTTGTTATCAAGAATCAAGACCTAGGTTTTTCTGGATAACGGGTCTTTCTGTAATTTGGATCTTTATACCTTAAGTCTACTAGAAAATCATGTAAACATTAAATAAACCCAATAGGCTGGTTTTGCTTCAAATAAGGATTAATTATATCTTAGTTGGGATCAAGTACAAGCCACTGTTTTATTATTACACAGAAAAAGGAAATTGTTTTAAAAAACTAGATTATTAGGATAACATGTAGTCTATGGGAGACAGACTTTCTGTAATTCAGAGCTTTCTGGAAAATTGGTTTCTGGATAATGGATCCCATACCTGTACTTGATCCCAACTAAGATATAATTAATCCTTATTGAAGACAAAACAATCTTATTGGGTTTATTTATTGGGTTTATTTATTGTTTATTATTGAGATCCAGAAAACCCCAGGTCCCACTCATTCAGGATAATAGGTTCCATACTTATTTTATAAAAGAAAGGTATTGTTCACATAACCCCCAAAACATACATAATACATTATTGAAGTGTTATTGAAGCTTCACATTAATGTCTTAAGAGTGAAAGCCTATTTGTTAAAGGTCGAATTTTAGTCGTTTTAGAGGTTTTTGAAAGCACAGCTAAACTCAATTTCTCTAAAAATGTCATGTCACTTATGGAAAGATCGGAATAAAAAAAGTACGAATGGAAAATGGCACTGAGCTATCCGAAAAAAATACGAAAACCTCTAAAAATGTACGTTTTGGACAATTCCTAGCGAAAAAACAATCCGAAAACCTCTAAAAGTCCAAATTGAGTTTAAATCGTCCAATAGGATCAATGCAGCTCCCATTGACTTCTAAAGGACCTCAACAACTTTTACCTGTTAAAGTTTTGTATTAGAGGTTTTCATGGTTTTTATACTTAATGGATCTCACATTTTTAGCGCTTTTATATAATAAAGGAAAACCATAAATATTTTGAGATTCATGGAAAAAAATACATTTGCTTTATTTCAACATTTACATTGATTCAGTCAAAATAATTGACATTGCAAGGTGCAGTTTCTCCTAAGACAAATGATTATGGACTAATTCTTTTCCATGAAGAAGCTGTGACAATTCTCAAGCCTGATGGGTCCAGTTGGAAGGCAGAGATATCCTTCCATGAAATTCAGATGGGATCTATATTCTCTTTCTATTAATTATCTAAACTAAACTGGAGACTCCAGGCAGAAATACTTTTTTTTTTACACCCCCAAAAGACTATTATTTTTTTTTTCTCCAAGAAGAGAATCTCGTTAATTTAGTCATAACTAAATAGTTTCTAATCTGGAGCAGTGAGTCCGCTGAGAATATTGGACAGTTTAAAGGTTAATCACCGTCGCCTGGTTACACGAGTGAGGCAGAACTAATTCCTCCAAAGGCAAATGGCTTGCCGTTTTATCAGCAGTGCAGATTAGAAGTGTTAATATCCAGAATAGAATGGATGCTTAAGGGCCAGTTTTTTCCTCCTTATCTGCAAACTTTGCAACAGAACTGAGCTACTGCAAAACCTCTGCTTTTCCTATAATGAGGCCCCTCGTTTGGTCTTTTGAGCAGAACTATCAGCCGGTTCTCCCCAAACTACTGCCACCAAATTCAGGGTATTACAGACCATGGGTAATTGGAAGATCACTATAATAAAGTAAGAGATAAAAAAAACCCATTGGCTGCCAGCCTAAAATGTGGATCAGCTCCATACTGCAAGCTATCTTGCAATGTCACACTCGGGAAGATTTACATAAAAATATTCTCTGCAACCGCCTGCCGATGGAAATGAATGACTTCTAATTCTAAAACACTGGTTGAAATGCAAGAAAAAAAAAAGAATAATATGTTCTACGTGGAATTGTACATGGAGTCTACACAGCTGGGGCACCGTGACAAATGACGGAATTCATAATTGGGGGGCTCGCAATTAATGCCCCAGTTATCACGCTGTTAGCAATAATTAGAATATTCATTTCCCAGTGTCAAGACATAGCACAGATCTAATCCTATAAGGAGTTCCATCACGAACACCCGGTAATAATTTTAGGGACATTAATCTATAGTTACTGCGGTGTAACTCTTGCAAGTAGTCTGTATTTATCCTATTACACCGTGTAACGTTGACATTCAGCTCCAACCTACTAACTGGGAAGCCATGAAACATATGTAATTATAAGGTCTCCTAATTCATATTCTATACATGATGAAGAGCATTAGTCTACAATCTACTTATTACCAGTATTTCTAATGCAAATATTCCCTTCTAATTACATAAAAGTTACATGGATGGTGCAGTTCTTGGTTGCCATGGTACAAGGTATGCAATTGTACCAAAAACCCGTTGTGCTTATTGAGAGATACTTCTCCTAAGAACAATAAAGGGCTTTTGTTTAGCCTCATATTAATGGCAGAGAGATCACCTCTGAACAAGGTCAATCCAGATCTATAAAGTAAATGATAAACATGGGCTGCAGCAGCTTTTGTGACTTTCCTTTCCATTTTGAAGTTCAACGAGACCTTACAATGTAATATTTGTCCATGAAAACATACAAAGCATCATTGACCACATCATTACATATATTTGTATATTCATGAATCCAGAGATCTTTGTTCATAATAAACGAAGTCATTTATAGCTACTGCCGCCATCTTTAAAATATATTAACATTCTCTTCTCCGGGAGATTCATTAGCGCTAATTAATTATTTCTACCCAAGGTTTATAGTAGATAATTAGGATAATTTAGCCATATAGTTAGCTTAATAGTAATGACTATTCCATTATATGACATTACGAGCTTTTGCTGCATATTTAAAGGGTTGCACTTGTCCTTTGCATTTTCCTTCTTTTCTTTTAATACAATGAGATTTCGCCACATGTTGGGCATTTGTTTACTAAAAATAACCACAATTAATAATTGGAGATCACCTCTTTCTCGATTGCCTTTCTTCCTTAGCTGAGAAATACAATCAAAATACAATTAAATCTAGGTTAAAGTGAACATAAACTTAACATTTACAGTAAGGGAAAATTAAACACATAAGGGTTCATTTTTAAGAAAAACATATATTTGCAATAATACGTGTTTCTAGAATAATCAAAAATAAACACTGCCATTTTACATACTAATGTCCCTCTATCTAACATTGGGGGTGTCATGCTCACACACAAACTAGATGACGATTTGATAAAAGTTCATTTTTAGGATGTGAATTATGTTTTGGTAAAAAAAAAAATCTGAATTTATAGTTTCCCTTTCAGAAACAACAGCTAAATAGTTATTAGGAAAACAGATTGATAGCTATATTATTTCCCATACCCAAGCCAAAGGTTTTAGTGATCAAGACGCCCATTGACTTTAACGCTAACGTCAAAATTGACGCTGACATCAATTTTTGAGTTTCGCAAATCTTTCGCCATTTTTTGGTGAAGTGAAACGGGAGAAATCCGGCCATCACTAATAAAGATCAATAAATTTTCATTTGCCTCAGATCCTTTCAATGATGGTAGGAACTAGTATTTTCCTAGAACAGAATAGGGAACTAATAAAATATTGATCCTCTCTTTCATTTTGCTCAGAGGAAGTTCTTCATCCACCCATATGTATTTTGCTAGATTGGGGCTGTCTTATCAAGCTTAAAGGGATCCTGTCATCAGAAAACATGTTTTTTTCAAAACGTATCAGTTAATAGTGCTACTCCAGCAGAATTCTGCACTGAAATCCATTTCTCAAAAGAGCAAACAGATTTTTTTATATTCAATTTTGAAATCTGACATGGGGCTAGACATTTTGTCAATTTCCCAGCTGCCCCTGGTCATGTGACTTGTGCTCTGTACTTTAGGAGAGAAATGCTTTCTGGCAGGCTGCTGTTTTTCCTTCTCAATGTAACTGAATGTGTCTCAGTGGGACATGGGTTTTTACTATTGAGTGTTGTTCTTAGATCTACCAGGCAGCTGTTATCTTGTGTTAGGGAGCTGCTATCTGGTTACCTTCCCATTGTTCTGTTGTTAGGCTGCTGGGGGGGGAAAGGGAGGGGGTGATATCACTCCAACTTGCAGTACAGCAGTAAAGAGTGATTGAAGTTTATCAGAGCACAAGTCACATGACTTGGGGCAGCTGGGAAATTGACAATATGTCTAGCCCCATGTCAGATTTCAAAATTGAATATAAAAAAATCTGTTTGCTCTTTTGAGAAATGGATTTCAGTGCAGAATTCTGTTGGAGCAGCACTATTAACTGATTTCTTTTGAAAAATGTTTTTTTTCCCATGACAGTATCCCTTTAAATAACATTTCGGATGAAGGGGAGGATAAGGTTTTTGCTATATAAATAGGGCAAAATTAGAAATGTATGAAACATACATTTTTTAAAAATTTTGATTATTCATCATCATTTTGTCAAAACCTAATTGAAAGGATCTGTGGGTTCTGAAATAACAAAATGGTGATGTTAAGTGCAACGGCTTTTGATGAAGACAATGGAAATTTTAGCTGACCATTGCGCAGCTGCTACTTGTAGTTTCTGATGGAGCAAGCCTTCTCCTGTGACTCTACAGAAGACAAGGGCAACTATGAACTTCGTGTTGTTACCAATCCTTCCAGGTTGATGTGGTTGTTATACATGTGAAGGGACAGTATTCAATGTGACAATGTTCAAATGTGGCAATGTGGTTATTGAATTGCTGCAGAGTGTTATAAAACAATTGAAAATTAATATATTTTGATTTGGGGGGGAATATTAGCAACATGTCATGAAGTATATTGTTGTCAGTTCAGTTTAATGGCCTGAAGTTCTTCTTTTGGTATAATTTGAGTGCAGGGCAAGAGCCTCTTGTGCCCGGTACTTAAGCTTATTTTTTCCCATTCATTTTAATTTTAAGCTTATCTGCCTCTGTGTGCAGCAAGAGGTTATATGTCCTACCCAGCCACCAAGATGTCATTCAAGTGCTTGTTATATCTGCAGCTGACCATACAATGCCTTTGGCATCCCAGCATGATCATCTTATCTTTTTTATGAAAAATGCAATGAATTATGTTAACCTGGGGGTAAATGACAATGGTTACAAAATCTGTGATTGTTCTCAATTATAAGAAAAAAAGAAAGAAAGAAAGAAAGAAAGAAAGAAAGAAAGAACTAAAAAATTGCATTCTTTCAAACTAAAGGGTTATAAGTCCCTTGGCAAACACAGGAATCTACCGTTTGGCTTCAAGGTCTCCCAAAAGCAATTCATTTCAATATTTCTTTAGCACGCAGCCTACTATTATATTCCTTTTAAAGGAGAAATATCATTATATATTTTAAATGATATTTATCTTTCAACACCGCTTGGAATTGCAAACAACAATTCCCTGCTTCACAGCAAAAGCGGTTTAGCATAATATGGGTTGTTGCCGTCTGTTTTTCCTTGGTTGACTGGTAGGCTTTATAAATCCGTTCATTGATTTATAGGGGTAATAAACAAATGTCTTCTGTATTGGCACAATAAATAGAACCTGTGTTGGTGATAAGTGCTGTAACATTTGTAGCTGCTTGAGATGGAGCTGGTTAAAGTTTGCTTTGCAAAGACTTATGTCTTCATCTATTGGAATCTATAGAAGATATTTCCAGACTATGTCAGTCAAGCAAGATCTTGGGTTCAAACTGTGAATATTATTTCTACTTCCTTAGATTTGGGGGTAGTTTCACTAATGGGCGAATTTTCGCCAGCGTCAGCTTCGCACAAGTTTGCCAGGCGCAAATGCAATACGACTACACCAATTCCCTAATATGCAGAGTTTCCTCCTGGGCGCCGAATGCTGGCGACTTTCTGTTTGTGCCAAGCGAAAATTCGATAGTGATCTTGCACTTAGGTCAATTTGCATAGGACGGGTAATTTAAAGTTGTATGGAGGTCCTTATTATACGCAAAGGTTGGTGCAAATGCAAAAAGTTGCCACTTTTTATTAGAAATGTTCAGGGAACCTTAATAAAGACAAAATTAATATAATGCCCTACACATGAACCCACTGTAAAATGAATGTTTGGTAAAAGAAGTTTGTTAGGAGTTTTGCAAGCAATCCCGATTAAAAAAAGGAAAAGTCGGCAACTTTAAAGGGGATCTATCGCGAAATTAATAATTCTTGAAATAAATCATCATGTCATATTATAAAAGTTCCTAAATATAATGTATTAAACATTTTCGGCACACAGGATATGATATAAGTATCGATGGGCGGATTTGTGCGAATTTGCAAAACGGCGCCGGCATCTCATTTTTGACGACGGCAAATTTTCGCGGCCGTTTTGCGAATTTATTCACCGGCGGTGAATCATGCAAATTCACTGCGAATTCGCGCCTGGCGAATAAATTCGCCCATCACTAGAGGGCCGATTCACTAAGGGTCGAATATCGAAGGTTAATTAACCCTCGATATTCGACTAGGAATTTAAATCCTTCGAATTCGAATATCGAATTCGAAGGATTTAGCGCAGGAAATTCGATCGATCGATCGAACGATTATTCATTCGATCGAACGATTAAATCCTTCGAATCGAACGATTGGAAGGATTTTAATCCAACGATCGAATGAATATCCTTCGATCAAAAAAACTTGGGCAAGCCTATGGGGACCTTCCCCATAGGCTAACATTGTGTTCGGTAGCTTTTATCTGCCGAACTAGGGGGTCGAATTTTTTTTAAAGAGACAGTACTTCGACTATCGAATGGTCGAATAATCAAATGATTTTTAGTTAGAATCGTTCGATAGTCGTAGTCGAAGGTCGAAGTAGCCCATTCGATGGTCGAAGTAGCCCAAAAAAAACTTCGAAATTCGAAGTTTTTTTAATTCGAATCCTTTACTCGAATTTAGTAAATCTGCCCTTAGATGTAAGTGACAGAAGATTGAGGAAGATATGTATTCTTTTAAGCAGCTCATCTAGTCTGAGGTGGCGAAGTCAAATCTGGCAAAAGAGGTAACATTCAGTAAAATCCGCACTTTACTGAGTTTTTAGAGTAACAACCTTTGCCAGAGCGAAAAGTCACCTAGCGATAGGGTGCAAACGAACGCTAGCGACAGTCTCTTTTGCTAGCGAATTGACACCTGTGCCAGTTAGTGATGTCCCTGCAAATGGTAACGCTGGTGAATTTGTCGTTAGCTTTAGACACTTGGTCCTACCCCTTGGAGTCTTAAATGCATCTGTTTGAAAGGTGGAAGATTGTTGGAATGCTTGGCGTGTGACTTCTCTTAACTCCAATTATAAACCTATTACCACCAAAAAGGCGGTTGCCTAAGCATTCCAATATTTTTAGAAATTAAGAATACATTTGTTAACCCATTTTTCCTTGTTCGATCAGGTTCTAGAAAGAGCAAATATCGTTGTCCAATAAAAGGAAATACTGTATATTCCACGTGAAAGTGGACCATCATGTAGGTATGACTTTTTGTCAAATTTCGATTATCATTTTTTTTATAAGTCCCATTAGTTTATTTCTGTGGTGAACCATTTCCAAATTCATGAAAGGCCAATGAATTTGCGTTTTCTTTGCCCTGCACAAAATCTAAGAAGAAGAATCACATTCTAGAACTCCTGCTTTTCATCATGACCTTTGTCTATTACATTTCTGATAGATAAGAATAAAGGAATAATGAAATCAAGATGATGTACTATAATCTGTTGTAAAAGTAGCATCTTATTGGGTTTCATCTACTTTCCTTTGCCCTGTGTTCTGTAGAAGAAGAACAACATCAAAACATTGATTTTAAATAGTCTAGAAATGTTGCAGAAAGTAGTTTTTATGTAATCTATCTCATTTTGATGATCCATTTTAAATTTGCATTTGTTCTGCTTTTTGTTTCAACTTTTTGTCACAGATCCGGTTGCCTTTTTATGACTTGGGTGAAAGTACAATAAACCATAAATGTCCATAATCCCACCATACATTGTCATTTACTGTTCATAAGGCATTGTAATATAATAGTAGGTTTTATTTTAAACCTTTATTGTAAACATCTTTTTCAGGTCAATCTCACAAAGGCATTTTGAATTCAGCTCTAGTTCATCAAACACAATAAATTGTAGTATATGAGCATAGCTGTTGGGGATACTTTACAAAGTGGAAAGTCTCAAGTCCAGGGGATTTTAGCAAGTCTGGCTTCTCATAAAACAGTAACTGCAGTGAGTCTCAGATGATGGGTATTTTTTATAAAAGCAAGTCTCTAGTATCAGAGAGGCTCTTTAAGGATTTTCTTTAAATATTACACAGATTAATATAGTTTTAGAATTGACAAACAGTTGAATAAAGGAATGGTCAATCTCCTATAATGGTTTTGTAACTTCCTAGCTAGAGATGATGACATCAGTTTTCTGAACTAGAAATTCTTAAGATTTATCAATTGAAAAAAAAAAGCTCAATGTTCATTTTAATGAAAAAAAATTGGGAAGACAAAACCTTTCAAGCTTTTATAGCAGTCAATGGGAGGTGTACTTTCAACATTCAAGCCAGTTTCATTTTTGAGATTTTTAAAACAGTCACAGACTCAATCCATATTTTTTATAAATATGCTAGCAACCAAGTTTAACAGCAATTTTTTAAAGTTTTAGAAAACACTCAAAAATATAATAAGTCAACCTCATAAACTAGAAAATAATGTCCAGATCTAAAAAGTACTGGTTGTGCTTCCCACATTGTCAGGCAATCCTCATTTGTGGGACTCCTTGGTTTTACAGTAGTAGATCCAAGAAAAGTTATTTTGGTTTTCAGAAACCCATTTTATTCCATATTTTCTCGTTATAAATTTTGGTATAAACAATTTAAGGATGCAGTAATATTTTCAGACACTCATCACCCTTGTAGCTTTTTTAGGGTTGTTTCACATAAGAGGGTCCTGTGTGTTTTAACAATGATAAATTAAGGTTTGAGTGAAAAAAGTTGGGGACCCCAGTCATACTTCTATGCATTCTTCATACATAATAACTCCCACAAGTCCTCTGTGTCTCTTAATAACTATAATAAATAATGTGAAATTCATTGTAAAGAAATGTGAAAAAATGGGACTAAGGGGCATGTTTACTAACATTGGAGATAAATATCTGGAGAGATTTCTGGAGATGTTGCCCATGGCAACCAATCAGCAATTAGATTTAAACAGCCACAGCCAAGTTAGAAAACAAAAGCAAAGATCTGATTGGTTGCTATGGGCAACATCTCCAGAAATCTCTCCAGATATTTATCTCCAATGTTAGTAAACATGCCCCTAAATCATTTCACTCCCAGCCAAATAAAAGACATTTATAAAGTGTTCTTCTACCATGTCCACCATATAATAAAAATGCACAGAACTGTTATTTTAAACTCAAAACATAGACAAAACATATTTCAGACAATAAAAACGTATTTCCAAGTAAGCCGTGTTTATTGGGGCTCATGTTGAACACAGGAGTGAATTATCCCTTTTAGTGTGACATAATGTCAAGATAAGTTGCCCTTGTGACACCAACTCTACAGGGAGGACATAGACATGCCATTGTTTCATTATTGCTGGGAGATAAGCCACTCAGTTTAGCAATTTACTAGGTTCTACCCAATAACAATTGCCAACGGGAGCGAATTGGGCAAAAACAAAGATGAGTCTGAAAAACATTATTTGATGAAAGCGCAGAGTTTGGAAAAGAGAATGGAACTATGTTTAAGGCAAGGCAAACAGTCTTCTAAAATATTAAAGAACTGAATTTAATGAAAAACATTTTTGAGGGGGAGGTTTTAACTTGGTTGTTTATGTTTTGATAAAAGTTTTGCTGTACATTTGCATAAACAATCATCATTTTTATTTCATTCAAATTAAAATACAGACAAAAGTATAGAGTGTGCCATAATAACGATTTGATTGGGAGCAGGGCTGTCCAGCTGGATATCAATTGTTTAAGCTGCGCACACCTGAACCACTTTGGAAGAGGAGAGGAGGTATGCAACGGGGCATGGGGTTCTCCAAGGGGATGAGGGTAGTGGGCCCTTAAGGTTGTGGCCCCACTGGGCCCCAAACCCTCAGTGTGATACTGTCCATTTACAACCACAGCCTCAATGCGCAAAGAGCGATTTCAAGCCCTGGCATTTCAAGGATACAGAGATCCAAACAGCCCCATCAGCCCAATAAATAGTGACAGTCTATGTCATCTTACAGTAGCCCCTCTGGTGCAGTATTTGCCAGAATCCACTGATGTGCTGCTTGGCCACATGTCTAGTGTGTTTCAGTGTATGGCTCTTAATCATAGTCTTAATCATAACTAAGGCATCAGGCATCTCAGCCAAGCTGCACATTGATGTTTTAACATGATATGAACAAATAAAGTTTTATAGAAGATTCAGGTCATGTGGCCCAAACGACTAATCTTCTTCGTATGTGATTTGCGTTTGGAATATCGCCAAGTTGGCCTGGCACACAATGGAAAAGTAGGAGGGTAAGGATAAGCATGTTGCGGTATTATTTTTGTTATGTGATAGACCATATATAATATATATCCATATTTTTTACTGGAAGTGTGTGTATCTATACTGTATGTCGATTATGTTTACACTTTCACTAATTCACATATACTTGGGTTGCTTGGGCAATTAAGGGGATTGAATTCTGGATTACCATTGAAAGAAAGATCAATACGGGGCATTTGTTTTTGAAACACAATTGACATACGCTGAGAGGCAAATAATCTACCTGGGATGCTTTACTTCCTATTAAGATCCAAGATGAGACCAAGCGTCTGCTGATTTATACAGCTGTCACCCTCTCCCCCCATTATGACATTTAGTAACTAGAGCGCTGGTATGCTGCCTGTCTGCATTTAACCTGTGTTAACACCACCCTAATATACGCAAAGAAAAATATAGCATGGACACCTGGAGAGTGTCCTCAGGGGAGGGGATTGTTGGAAACACCATGAGGCTAAGATCTTTATTGTGTTACAACAGTAATTACCAAACGAATAATGCAAACTGTTTTGCAAATGGATGAGTGAATTCCCCTAGGGGCAAATCTAAAGATGTCAGGCTTATATTGATGCTCATTGAAGGGATGAGTTAGTTGTCTGCTACAGCCATTTAAAAACAGCTTAGGCCTTTTGTCAATCTTCTTGTCTATTTTCCACTTTCTATGCACAGTGGCTGAAATGAGAGCTGAGACTTTTCTATGGCAGTAACTTTCCATTCATAACGAGAGACTAAAAACTTAGAAGAAGTATCAGTTTTAGTGGAACTTCTGCTTTAGAATATTCTTCATCTGGGCCTTAACCACCATGGTCAGTTAGACCCCTACTATCATCTTCTGTACACATATGTCTGCTCCACGGGAACTAGTGATGTGCGGGTCAGGAAAAACTCAACATGCACCCGACCCTAACCCACAAAATGCTGCCATCGTAGGACCCATACCCGCATCATCTCACTCTGTAGGCTACTTATGCATGCATCTCTGGTTCCAAGACTGGGAAACTTCAGGAGCAGTGGAGGATACTTCCCCAGTCTGACCCACACCCAACCAGCAATGGTTGACCAAATTTCAACCCAAACCTGCCCAACTCACAGGTCGCCGTGAGTTTTGGGTCAACCCACACATCACTAATTGAAACCTATTTTGGGAGATTCCAATACAGAGACTGGATAGGTGTATGCATGAGACCATCCATCAGCTCTAGGAAATGTATAATTTACATATGGAGGGGTCATTGGTAGCATTTTTAAAATTATTCTTGACTTTATAAAAGCGGAAATCTTGAAGTCGCCTGAGGCAGGTTTGTTCATTTTTAGTTTGTGCGAAATTAAGGTAAACATGCCTCAATTGTGCGGGGCATATTTATCAAAATTCATGTTTTTGAATAAATATATTATGAATTAATGGGAAAAAATACGATCACAACTTTTTATACTTAACAATCTCAAAAAGGCACAATTGAGTAAACAAAACTTAGCAAGAAACTTGCTTGAACGTTGAAAGTACACTTCTCTTCCATTTCTATGGCAACTCAACAAGTTTTAAATGTTGAGGTTTTTATTTAAATTTTTTTTAAAGTCTCTGCAAGAAGAAGTAATGGCAATTTTCTCAGATTGAAGCAAAACATTTTCAGAATTCTAAGTCATAATTCTTCCTACGATCATGATTTTTCTCTCTACCACAAGCAGATTTACATACTGTATACACCCAATCGCATTCATTTGGGAAAAAAATAGCATTTCAAAATTCAAAAAGTATATTGTTCCATACGTCAATAAATATTGGACTTAAAAACAAAAAAAAAACAAAATCAACCCTGAAATTCCAAAATAATATTAATGCTTAAAATATGCCTATCATTGACTTCTATAGAAGCTTGGTTGGTTTTAGTAATCTAATTTTTCCATTAAAGATTTTGAGATTTTTTTTTTTTTTTAAAATAATGAAAATTGAATTTCATAAAACAAAGTACAAAAATACAAAAGAATTTGAATTCATGTTTTTTGATGCAATATTGAAGCAAGTATAGCACTTAACTAGTTTTGTTAAATTCCATTAGGGAAAAAAATATTAATTCATATATTTACATACTGATGTATGACTGTATGTAGTCAATAAAGTATGAGAAAATTGTAATGTGTGGGCTTACACACCATACTGCTTTATCCTTAGTGAAATGTTTTATAAATATCAACAATGCAATGAATAAAGCGAGTAAGTGTCTACAGCAAACTGTTTTGTAGAGTTCAGAGGAAGAACGCTAAGGGGCAACTTAACACTTGGATAAATAACAATATGCTGGAAAAATGTTCTTTTCAAACAGTAAGTTACACTTTTATTATTATTATTATTATCTGTCAAGTTAAGAAAAATAAATGGATTTTCTATTCTCTTTATATAAGTGTAAAGTGTGGCACATTTCTCTGTAACTAATGGTATGGGGCTCTCCCTTGTACCCCAAGTATCTGTTATTTATTTATCAGCAGGTCTCATGTTGTTAGGGATTAAATGCTTGGAGAGCACAGATACCTGAAAATTAATCTCGCTGTTAATTAGAGTCTTTTGTAAGCAAAAGATTTTGGAAATAATTCTGATCAGTTTTGGAGACTTCATCTGGTTGTTAAAGGTGTCCCATTGACACATTCTTTACATTAGGTCCTAAGGTTACTGAAAAAAAACTCATCAGCCTTTTAAGAAGATAATTGGCAATCTAGGTTACATAAAGGGCTTCCCATCTGCTGCAAATGGGAAGACCCTCTGTTGGTTGACAGTATTTGACTGCAAGTACTAAGGTTGCAAATACCCCTGTGTGTCATTGACCTCAGGATAAGAGAATTGTTAGTTTATTTCTGAGAAGGCAAACAGATGAATTTGTTAAGGGCTAAAGTATGGAGGGTAGTTTCTGATTATGTTTGCCATTACTTTGTTTGGAGCATTCCGGACAGTGTAATATTTTACACGGTAGCATCAACAATAACATCCTTGTTGGGGGCGCTAAAAATGAGCAGGTCTGTAAGTCACCGGATAGGGAGAAAATGAGGAGCTTGTCTCATATTATCTGTCTTAACCTTTTTCACCTCCAGCACTATAAGTACTGATATCCTTCTCATTCTTGGTTAAGGATCACATTGCCATTAGACAAGAAGAAGAATAGAAGTTTTTTTTTAGAAAGAGCATACAGGGTTTATACATTTCCCAAATTCTCCACTTTCCCTTCTAGGCCATAGGCTCTCAGACTTGTCCTGATGACCTTCTTATTCCCTGATGTATGTATATATAGATATTGACATAGCACTAGAGTGCATGCATTTCTGAACAATGGTTGGAGCACCAACACTGGCCAAGGACTAAAGATTTTCCACTCCAAGAGGTGGGATCTGAGTTTATTTTTTGAAGAGAATGAAGTAGACTTCAGGGATGACATTTCAGAGAAAGAAATGTATTATACAAGAGATTGCAGTGGATGTGATTGCTATGAAACAATGGGTACTTTCTAAAGGGATGGCAGTAGAGTCGATTGCAGAAGAGTCTAGCACTAGCTGTAAACGAGTGAAGTCTGAGAGGCAGGTTAGTAGTAGGTAGCAGTAGTTTAGAAAGGATAGGATAAGGATATACCGTAGATAAGTACTTGCTTGGGAAAGGCAGTGAAGGATCTTGGATATATTGAGAAGGAATATTATGATGTGAGTAGTGGTGAGAGGAAGGATTGGTTGAAAAAATAGTGACATATCTTCAAGCCCTTTATGCCATCTGCCAATACCTGCCAGTGACTGGCAATCATCCAAGACAATGATTCAAACAATGATCCAAGTCATACCCACATTTACAAATGCTGAACAAAAAGGATTCATGCAGTAACATAGAGTAGGAAACGTGTACTCTATTTGTGCAGCCCATGGCAACCAATACATTTTGTTTTCTTAATCTAATTGCATTAGACCGATATAAACTCTCTGCTGACTGGTGGTTATGGCACACCAGTGCAAATTATGTCCATGATGTTACACAACCTCTATATTAAATACATAATGTGCACAAGGACCACAATATCATACAGTTTCCACTTGAATAATCTTTGATACATAGAATACCTAACCTGGTGTAGTTTAGAGGTATGCTGATGTACAAAGAGGCCCCTGCAGCTCTATTACATGTCAGTTAGTCATGTACAAGTATTTCACAATGTATGTCTATCTAATGGGCGATATACATGGAAGGGAGGACAACAACAGTCTACACACAACAGAAACATGAGAACGTATTATTAAGTTGGAAGCAGTTTAAATGGTGGATGGTATGTGCATTAGTAGAAATAGTTTGGGGATGAGTTCATGTGGAAGAGGTGAAGAGTTCAGGCTCTTTCTTATTAAGCAAGAGTCAAGATTAACTTAATGCTGGGAAAATATACATTGTGCTTATAGTTTACTTGTGCTGTTGATTCATATTCAGGGACAAAGAGAAAGCAGGGCTATATGGTAAGCAATGTGGGTCCGTTTCAGCAGATTGTCTTGTGATCTAATGAGATAAGAGGAGTAGTAAGCAACCATATCCATTTCTGCACGAAAAACACTTGTTGAATTCATCTTAACAAATTACAGTCAGTGCTAATTTATCCTTCACATGTTTGGCCAAAATGGCACCACCCATAATACATTTGCGTAGAGGATAATGGGATTTTTATTAAAGACCCTAGGAACTTTGAGTTAAACCCCAGTATGTTAAGATGTAAATTTCCAACATAAGGAGACTTTAGAGGAGTGCAACCAGAAGATGAAGGTGAAGACATTTCTGAACATTTCCATTAGGAGGAGTTTAGCTCCAAGACTTTGTGCCATAGACCCACAGTCAGTAATTGTTCTGTTGGACTGTCTTTACTGAAACTTGATGATTTCTAATACTTTTTGGTGAAGGTCTCAGAATCTCAGAACATGCATTTAGGGCCTATATAAAGACAAGTGGATTCTACACGACCTGTAGGCTTCCGCTCACAACAGGGAGCCTCACCTTGATACATGATTATTTGTTTCACTAATGACCCTGAAATGTTCATTCCAAGTAACATAGAACTTTGCTGGTTCTCTACAATGAGAAATAGGCCCCATACCTAGAGTTTCCACCTAGGAAGGGTGAGATGTAAAGGTATTTCTATTTAGGAGGGCACAGCAGTTGCAGAGGCACATTGTGCTACAGAGAAAACTGTACATAACCCCCAAAAGCTTTTTGATCAAAACAGTCGAGTAGCACCAAAAAAACTGTGTATCAAAAAACTAAGGAGCCTATTTTCTTTTTTCCACAAATTGTACTTTTTCTCTAAATATTTTTGTTTTATTTTTCTTTAACTCTAAAATTTTGAGATTTTTTTAAGTGTAAACACCAGGAAAAACTCGAATGCAAAATGTTTCCAAGTAAAAGCAGTTGAGGTCGCCATATGGAATGGTGCTGATTCAATAAGACCTTTTTTTAGCCATTCAGACTTTTTGAGAGTTTAGGGTTTTTTCAGCTTTTAATTGTCAAAATGGTTTTAGCGATATTTATATTTATTTATTCAGCATTTTTTTCTGTTTGTACTTTTTATACCTGGATCTTTTAATGACTTTCATGGCATTTGTGATTTTAGAGAAATTGAGGTCTATTTATCAAAGGTCAGATTTTAGTGGTTTTAGAGATTTTTGAAACCATGACTAAACTCTTTCTCTAAAACTACAAATGTCATGAAATTTATTTAAAATTTTGAATAAAAAGTACCAAAGGGAAAAGCCGCGATACCCGTGACTTTTTGGAATTGTCACACAATAACTACAACTTTTTTGTATGGTCAGACAAAAGTCAGCGTCAAAAATATCAGAAAACCCCTGAAACCATGAATCAAAGAAATATCTTCCAGTTGTAAAAGGGAAATCTGCTATTGACTTCTACATGTTTTTGACAGGTTTTAGCTGGAGTATTTATGCATTCGTAATTCTTGCAGTTTTATCGCATAATACAGCCTGAAATAATTTGCCCCTTTTTTTCAGCAACTTTTTCAAATTTTTGGTGTCAAAAAGCACAATCCAAAAAAACTTTGGCTTAATAAATCGACCCCATAGAGTTTAATTGTGAATTTAAAAAACTCTAAAACCGGTAGAATTTGGCCTTTAATAAATGGGCCTCTGACTGTTCTAGTCCTAATATGTAGGAATATGGCATATACACACACACTACACCAAATACAGAACACAGAGAACAAAAAAGATGCTATTAAAAATAAGATGAATAATTTTGTCATATGCATTGGTTCTTTGGCAAAATGAGTGAAAACACTTAGGGACAGATTTATCAAAGGTCTAGGTGAATTTTTGAATGAAAAAAATTGAATTTCAAGCTATTTTTTGTGTACTTCAACTAGAGAATAGTCGAAATTTGATTTGTATTTGAAAAAAATGAAAAAATTTGAATATTGAAATGTATCGAATTTGATCGATTGCGCAATGCCTTTGATTCATGCGATTCTAATTCGGCTGAATACGGACCTATTTGATCGAAAACGAACCTATTCGAAAAACTTCGACTTAATTTCGGTTGGTCTTTTTGAATTCGAATTTAGAAGTTTTTTCAATTTGAAATCCGACCCTTGATAAATATGCCTCTTAGGCGCAGATTTATCAAGGGTCGAATTTCAAGTTCATGGGAGTTTGTAAAAACTCCCATAAACTCTCATGAACTTGAAATTCAAAAAAAAAAACGAGCAATCGAAAAAAAAAATTAAAAAATCTAATTTTTCAAATTTGGATGAATGTGTCAGGTACTTACCGGGGTAACAGACATGGCTCTTCGGCGCGATGCGTTCCAGCGCTGCGTTCCAGTGACGTCACATCGCGGGCGCCGTGATGTCGGTGCAGGAGAATTGTTGGGCGCAGCGTATTGACGCAGGCGACAGCATTTCTTCCAGCGGAGAGTTTCTCCCAGTGCTCGGACATCGTTGTACCTAGCTGTTTGTGAGTAAGTTTCTCTGTTACCACTGAACTTTGGCTTTGACCCTGATTTGCTTGTTTGACTACGCTTCTGCTTAACCCTTGAACCCTGCCTTGATATTTGGAACTCTTGTTGCCGACACCTGCTTGCCTTCTGACTTTGCTGCCGCATTAACCCTTGGAACCTTGCCTGTACCTGTTATCTGTTGCCGAACTTTGGCCTGCTACCGTTTATGCTTTTGCCTTGACCCTTGTCTATCAACGGAACAAGAATCATCCCTGCCGACCCAGTATATCCAGCTCGACTACGCTCAGTCTTCATCTTGGGAGCCTTTTCCTGTGATATTTTACCCATGTGCGCTATCTGCTCAACCAACGAGTTCAGTGAAGCGGTTATTGTGTCTGTTGTGCTGATTGTCTACCTGCCGACTACTCATCCATTGTAACCAGCAGGTGACGCGAAGGTGATTGCCGCTCCAG
Source organism: Xenopus petersii (assembly GCA_038501925.1). Taxonomy (NCBI): domain Eukaryota; kingdom Metazoa; phylum Chordata; class Amphibia; order Anura; family Pipidae; genus Xenopus; species Xenopus petersii. The sequence goes on along the minus strand of CM076680.1, from coordinate 169,153,216 downwards.
TACCTGTGACGTCCTTTCTCACTCTTCATTGCTCAGCAACTAAACCTGCACCTTCCATATCTTCACAGACACCAGACCTACTTCTTCGCTGACCAGCGCTCCCTGCCAGGAATCCCAGGCTCCCATACTACCCCTTGACTGATCTCCCTCTGTTTCCATAGGAGAGTGTTTCAGTAGAGGAGCTGTAAGGGTAGTCTTCCTCCCATCCGTGGTTCCTCCCGGTTCGGTAAGTCTGATAGAATGGTATCGATTCACAAACTTGAATCGAATTCGATTTGAGTTTTTTCACCAAAAGAAACTCAACTGGATGTCTCCAAACTTGATTCCAGGACGTCCCCCGTAGGCTAAAATAGCAATTCGGCAGGTGGCGAATAGTCAAATTCAATTCTTTTTAAAGGGCCAGTACATGATTTGATGATTTGATTTTGAATTCTTTTAAAAACTCAAATCGAATTTTAACTATTCCCTAGTTGAATTACACCAAGGGGCATATTTATCAAGGATCGAATTTCAAATTGAAAAAACTTCAAAATTCGAATTCAAAAAGACCAGCCGAAATTAAGTCGAAGGTTTTTTTTTTTTGGTTCGAATGGGTCAGTTTTTGATCAAATAGGTCCGTATTTGCCCGAATTTGAATCGTACCAAAAAACCTTTGATTTTTCCAAGTCCACCAATTGACTACAAATAGGTTCTAGGAGGTCCCCCATAGGCTAAAATAGCAATTTGGCAGGTTTTAGATGCGAATGGTCGAATTTTTAAAGAGACAGTCCATGATAAATTTCGATATTCGAATTTTCACATTTTTTTCAAATTCAAATCAAATTTGGACTATTCCCTAGTCGAAGTACACAACAAATAACAACAACAACATTTTCTTTCATTCGAAAATTCACCTCAACCTTTGTTAACTCTGTCCCTAAAATAAACTTGAAAATTCAAATTTTTACACTCGAAATTCGAATTTTCACTTCAACCCTTGATAAACCTGCCCCTTAAAGGTTGTACTACTTAACGGACTGTATAAAGTTTATTGACCTTCCTTAAATAGGATCAATTTCTACTTTAATGGTTTATAAACAAGGTCATGTTACTTTTTAAGAGACTGAAGATTGCAATCATACACACATTTTAAATTTTGTTTCCAATATTCACTCTTCTCTGTGTAATTTATTAAAATTCTTATGTGACTTTTGTTGCTTTATAGTTTCCCTCATCTACAGGCCTGGCAGTGGTAGAAATGCAAAGAATGATGAGCAAATACTTCAATTTATAAATTCGTATTTTTTTTAAGCAAAATCAGCGTGCTACAGAAGATATATTTAGAGCACTTCTTTGTGTCCAACTTTAACTGACACCATACCGTTCGATAGTATAGTTATCGCGATTCTGCCATTTATGCTTTTATTCTGCTAAAAGCACCCCAATGAATTGTAAAGTCTAAATATAAAAGTTAGATGCACACAAAAATTTTTTTTTGCATTTTCGTGGCATCTCGTAAGAGAGGACCCCAACTGAGACAAGACTAACTTAAAAACCTTTTGAAATGTCAAATTTAGAAGGTTCCCAGATAACCAATGCTTCATATTGCATGCTGGGTATAAGAATTACTTATGTCCAAATGCTCAGACATAAATGATTGACAAAATAATAGCGAGAATCATTGTCTGCACTTATGAGTGGATCCAGAGCGTGTCTGCCACATATTGGTTAAGTTTGAAACTTTTCAAAAATTCTTCAACTTTGCTGATGTTTTTTTAATATGAATTGCCTTTACTCAGTTGACACTGTTCTAAGAAACACATATTTAGGTGGTTATTCACTAAAATCTGAATTTATCACATTATTTTAATTTAAAAAAATGACCAAACTTCCATCCCTGATTTGAACTTATATATTAATGTCGAAAAAAACACAATAAAATTGAGAGAAAAACAGAATCTCCCGATTTTCTGACTTTTCCCCAAATTGCTTGAGTTCTTGACCAAAACCGCAAATTTTTCAAATTATCGGGGTAGACCCAGTTCAAACAACGATATCTTCAATTTTGGATAGAGACATCTCCCATGAACTTAAACATAATGTCAACAGGTCTGAGATTGGAGGATTTTTGGATTCTGGTTTTTTGCTTCATTGGGGTACAATAAATCTAGAGAAATTTGAGTTTTTTTCCAGGAAAATCCGAGTTTTTGCTCTAAAAAGCCCCACCAGATAAATTTGAGTTTAGCAAATAACTCCCTTAATAAATAGCCCCTTTAATAAATCATGAATTTTCATAGAGTTAGAGAAATAAAAAAAACACACATTTTTAGAAAAAAAAATACAATTTGTGAAAAAAGGAATCCAAATGTTCGTAAATAGGCCCCACAGTGTGTAGTTTCACAACAAATAAGAACAACTGCATTTCACTCCTGATTCTTCCAGTGTCCGATTAGTGTTGCTCAGAGTATAAGGAGAATTTCCGCTCGAAATGTTGTTAATGTAAATAGTAGAAATTTGTCATCATTAGTAAAACAATGCAGAAGCCGAGGAACAGCAACAAGTCAAACAATGGAAGTCGTATTGGTTTTCACCTTAACAAAAGGAATGCTTCGTTTGCATTTTGAATGGCCCACATCTCACTTAGACTGATATACTTGACGTAACATAAACTGTCCCTCTAGGCAAGAGTTAGTGCCCTTTTAAATGACAATCGCATTGATATATGTGCTTAGAGTTTAGCAGGTAAATCCTAATAGGGTCCAGTACACCTATTGGAAACCTCCATTTAACATAAGATTATCTTCTTAGTATAACCAAAAATGTAAGCACATACCATAGCTATCATTTTCCACCGAAAGGAAAAGATTATACAGGATAACGAGCAGCCGTTACTGTATCAATGAATATCAACACTGCTGTTCCAACCTGAATGGGTGAATTTTCCCAAAAGGTCTAGAATAAGGATATTTACCTTTAATTCAATAGCAATGGCTCTACCTCTACAAACATATAACAATGTATTAAACTTGAGTAAAATCACACAGCAGGGTAGTGATTCTGTTATCCAGAATACTAGGAACCTTGGGTTTACCAGATAAGCAGTGTTTCTGTAATTTGGATCTCCATAACTTAAGTCTACTAAAATGTAATTAAAATATGAATTAATCCCAATGGGAAATACTTTCCTATTCATATAAACAACACATATTTCAGCATATTGAGAATACTGCTGAGATACAAAACAAACCGATAAGCTTCTTAAATTATAACCATTATTTTAAAAGAGTGAGATATGGAATAGCAGATAAAGTAGGGAGAGATGGTGCCTATAGTAACGGTAGATAATAGTCTCTGGGAAGGGAGTGTGACTGTGGGATAGCAGGTATAGTAGGGAGAGATGGTGCCTATAGTAACAGTGGATAATAGTCTCTGGGAAGGGAGTGTGACTGTGGGATAGCAGGTATAGTAGGGAGAGATGGTGCCTATAGTAACAGTGGATAATAGTCTCTGGGAAGGGAGTGTGACTGTGGGATAGCAGGTATAGTAGGGAGAGATGGTGCCTATAGTAACAGTGGATAATAGTCTCTGGGAAGGGAGTGTAACTGTGGGATAGCAGGTATAGTAGGGAGAGATGTGTCTATAGTAACAGTGGATAATAGTCTCTGGGAAGGGAGTGTAACTGTGGGATAGCAGGTATAGTAGGGAGAGATGTGTCTATAGTAACAGTGGATAATAGTCTCTGGGAAGGGAGTGTGACTGTGGGATAGCAGGTATAGTAGGGAGAGATGGTGCCTATAGTAACGGTAGATAATAGTCTCTGGGAAGGGAGTGTGACTGTGGGATAGCAGGTATAGTAGGGAGAGATGGTGTCTATAGTAACAGTGGATAATAGTCTCTGGGAAGGGAGTGTGACTGTGGGATAGCAGGTATAGTAGGGAGAGATGGTGGCTATAGTAACAGTGGATAATAGTCTCTGGGAAGGGAGTGTGACTGTGGGATAGCAGGTATAGTAGGGAGAGATGGTGTCTATAGTAACAGTGGATAATAGTCTCTGGGAAGGGAGTGTGACTGTGGGATAGCAGGTATAGTAGGGAGAGATGGTGTCTATAGTAACAGTGGATAATAGTCTCTGGGAAGGGAGTGTGACTGTAGGATAGCAGGTATAGTAGGGAGAGATGGTGCCTATAGTAACAGTGGATAATAGTCTCTGGGAAGGGAGTGTGACTGTGGGATAGCAGGTATAGTAGGGAGAGATGGTGCCTATAGTAACAGTGGATAATAGTCTCTGGGAAGGGAGTGTAACTGTGGGATAGCAGGTATAGTAGGGAGAGATGTGTCTATAGTAACAGTGGATAATAGTCTCTGGGAAGGGAGTGTAACTGTGGGATAGCAGGTATAGTAGGGAGAGATGTGTCTATAGTAACAGTGGATAATAGTCTCTGGGAAGGGAGTGTGACTGTGGGATAGCAGGTATAGTAGGGAGAGATGGTGCCTATAGTAACAGTGGATAATAGTCTCTGGGAAGGGAGTGTGACTTTGGGTTGGAAGGGAGAGTAAGCTGAAATGGAGTCTGTAGCAGGGGGATATTAGTAGTTTGGTAATGCACAGCAGGAAGTGATAAGATCAAGTTTAGTAACTTCCTTGCTGTGCAATATCATAATTAGAGATGGCGCGAACTGTTCGCCGGCGAACTTGTTCGCGCGAACATCGGGTGTTCGCGCTCGCCGGAAGTTCGCGAACGTCGCGCGACGTTCGCCATTTTGGGTTCGCCATTGTTGGCGCTTTTTTTTGCCCTCTCACCCCAGACCAGCAGGTACATGGCAGCCAATCAGGAAGCTCTCCCCTGGACCACTCCCCTTCCCTATAAAAACCGAAGCCCTGCAGCGTTTTTTTCACTCTGCCTGTGTGTGCTGAAGAGATAGTGTAGGGAGAGAGCTGCTGCCTGTTAGTGATTTCAGGGACAGTTGAAAGTTTGCTGGCTAGTAATCGTTTTGATACTGCTCTGTTATTGGAGGGACAGAAGTCTGCAGGGGTTTGAGGGACATTTAAGCTTAGGTAGCTTTGCTGGCTAGTAATCTACCTTCTACTGCAGTGCTCTGTATGTAGCTGCAGTGGGCAGCTGTCCTGCTTCTGATCTCATCTGCTGACTGCTGCAATAACAGTAGTCCTTGTAAGGACTGCTTTTATTTATTTTTTTGTTGTTTTACTACTACTACTACTACTACTATAAGAGCCCAGTGCTATTAGTCTAGCAGTGTTGGGGAGTGGGACTGGTGTGCTAATCTGCTGCTCCTAGTAGTTCAGCAGCACCAACTTTAATTTTTTTTTTTTTAATATTCATTTTTTTTTATTTTACTTTTTTTTATTTTACTACCGCTGTAGTAGTGTATAAGTTGACCTTTTAGGCATTATTTGCCCTGTAGGCATTTTTTGCCCAGTGTGTTATTCAACCAACTGCCATCTAGCATCACTAACAGCTCTCCCCCTACACTATCTCTTCCAAGCACACACAGGCAGATTTTTCAGATACATTTTTGCCCTTGATCCCCCTCTGGCATGCCACTGTCCAGGTCGTTGCACCCTTTAAACAACTTTAAAATCATTTTTCTGGCCAGAAATGTCTTTTTTAGATGTTAAAGTTCGCCTTCCCATTGAAGTCTATGGGGTTCGCGAACCGTTCGCGAACCGCTCGCATTTTTGCGCAAGTTCGCGAATATGTTCGCGAACTTTTTTTCCGACGTTCGCTACATCCCTAATCATAATGACAGTTGTAATATAAATGAGAAGAATTAAGAAGAAATGCTAAGTAGTAACACAGACCAGGAACTGTCAGATATAGTAATAAAATACTGGTGATAAAAATATTTCAAATCAGGAGGTTTTTATATGGAAATTTCAAATAAAAATTAAACAAAAATTGCACTTAATGCCATGTTTTTATTTTTTATTTTTTATCAATTTGCTTTATAAAGATATGACTGACATGACATAATTACTCTTTCCTGCCCCAGTGGAATTTCTGCACCCCATGAACATGAAACAATAACACATACACAGGCTTCCATTTGTCTAACACAAAGCAAAGGAAAAATAAAACAGTAGATAATATTTGAAATGTTTTTCACAGATGTTATTTTTGATTTGTTGTTGCCAGAATTTGTACATTTTTATCTTTTCTGAAACAATGAAAGATGGACTTGCTGTAAAATGATGGGTTTATACCTACTGTTTACTTGTATTTACTGTACATTGTAGGAGAAGCACTTAGGGGCCCATTCACCAAGCTCGGGTGAATGAATAGAGGGAAAAATACTTGAATTTCGAGTTTTTTGTGCTCCTCGACTATCGAATTGGCGTAAATTCGCCTGAGTAGAATGATTCGAATAGATCGAGCGAAAAAACTATGTGACTATTCGCCCATTCGATAGTCGAAGTACTGTCTCTTTTAAAAATACTTTGACTGCCTACTTCGCCAGATTAAACCTACTGAATTGCTTTAAAAGTCTATGGGAAAGTCCCATAGGCTTTTTTTCTAAGTTTTTGATCGAATAAAAAGGCATTCGATCGAGTGAAAATCCTTTGATCGAATATTCGATCGTGCGACTATTCACCGGGCGAATATTCGCCCATTCGACTATTCGCCAGCGCGTAAATTTGGACGAATTGCCTATTCAATTCTATTCCCCAGTCGAATTTCGAGGGATTTAATCCCTCGAAATTCTGCCCCTAACACTGACATATACAGTGCTGGGAAGGAAAGAGAAACACAATGTAAAAGTGTTTAAATTATTTTTTTTTTGGCAGAATTCGTAAAGTAAACATAATGAATAACAGATTTCAAAGAGTTTGCAATATAATAAGGGGTCTATTTATGAAGATTTCTATTTTTTTATAGGGGAAAACTCAAATGTTTAGAGGGAAAAAAACCTAGAATTTTTAGAGATTTATTATACCCCAAAGCTGCTAAAAATCCAAATCCGAAAATATTCCATCTCAAACCTGTCAAGGTCATCTAAAAATCAATGGCAGATGTCCCTGAAGATGTTCCTTGACCTTGTGATCTGTGCCGGATTATCCAATAAAGTTGGGGTTTTCGCTCAACAACCCAAAAATCGTACGATTCAGCCGTCAAATTGAAAAAAAGTTGTTTGATCTGGATTTTCATGCGATTTTATCAAGTCTTTTCCCGCAACATCTTTTTTCGAGCTGATTATTTGATAAATGAGTTGAATTTGATGAGAGTTACGGCCATGTTTTAATAAAACAAAAAAAAACTTAAAATTTGTAAAAATGTATCATATCCCAAAGCTGCTAAAAATCGGAATCAGAAAATACTTCATCTCAAACGTGATTTTTCGAAGCAAAAAAGGTATAAAATCGAGTTTTCGGATAGCCAAGTGTACAATACGAATTGATGCTTCATTTTGTCGTGACATTTTGTTGCTCCGATTTTTTCAAGAAAAATTATTGATAAATGAGTTCTATTCGTGTAAGGGAGCTAGGTCAACTTTGTTTTCTGAAAGAAATTGATAAATTCAAGTTCTAGTAAATCAGCCCCTTAAAGTCTGCAAAATAATCATTAAAAGATTCATTAAACCCAATAGAATTGTTTTGTCTCCAATAAGGATTAATTATATCTTAGTTGTGATCAAGTACAAGGTTTTATTTTTACGGAGAAAATGGAAATACATTTTTAAATATTGAACTATTTGATTAAAATGAAGTTTATGGGAGATTAACTTCTGGATAGCAGGTTTCTGGATAACAGTTAATATATCTGTATTAGATATATATTTATATAGTTTGTTGAAAAAGTGTAAATAGCCCTGAAAAATTTTGACCCAATATTTTCTGAAGGGTTCAGATTCAGCCAAATCCTTATTGTTTAAACCACAGGGAGGTCCGTTTATTAAAGGCTGAATTTTAGTGATATTAGAGCTTTTTGAAACCACAATTAAACTCATTTTCTCTAAAACTTTCTCGGACTCTACCACTTTTACTTTTTCATTTTTTTTTCATGGCTTTTACACTTAACAAATCTTACAGAAATTTAAGAAAAATATTTTTAGAGAAAAGAAATGTGATTCTGATTCAGTATTCAGTCAAATTTGTGGAAGATCTGGCCAAATTTTAATTCTCCTGCTGGAATTTCAAAGTATATAATTTAACAAGTGATGGAAACATTATTAACCATTTAGGGTCTCAGTGAATATGGCCAGAAGCAATTTGTTGGACAGACTACGTCAATAACGTTTCCACGGAAACCTGAATTCTCTGTTTAGTTTTCTATAATTGATGCCTAATCAATTTATTATCTATCTATCTATATATATATATATATATATATATATATATATATATATATATATATATATATATATATATATATATTGATATTTGCCTATTCAGTAATTTATAATGTATGCCTCCCCATCATTCTTACTCTTCTATATGTTGGTTTTAATTAACTTTGTAAAGTCATTGTGAAAAGATCAAGTAAAACTGCAAAAAAGAAGTATTTATATAACCTATCTTACCTGTACTTCTATATTATATTTAGGTAGGACCTGAAACAAATATGGGTGCAAAATAGAAGGGGGAAGTTTTTTTTAAAAAAAACTTCTTAATTGAATTTGAAAAAAATAGCAGAAAATTACTAAATAGTTACTAAACTGTGTATATAATTCTGTACAAAGAACTCTGTAATTAATACATGTTAATAAATGTGATACAGAAAAAAAAATATTTTAACTTATCTGAATAGACTATATGTTTTCCCAGTGGAAAAATATAAAATAGTGGAAAAATATCAAATATTTTTTTTAATTAATCCTAACTAGCTTATATATTACGTCCCTTTCACATCACTAAGAGCCAAAAATAAATATTAAAGTTGGTTGAACTGGTTTAATGTACCATTATCTATGCTAGAAATGCTTCTATCTACAGACTAAGGGGCAGATATACTGACTTTCGGAATTCTATTTTTTTCATGAATCTCTAAAAATTCATAGGTTTTATTATTTCTTTAAAACTTGAGATTTACTGTATTTAGTGAAAAAAAACACAAAAACCTCTAATACAAAAATTTGCCAGGTAAAATCCATTTAGAATTCAATGGGAGCTGCGCTGATATTATTGGACCATTTTTTATCAATTCGGAGTTTTAGAGGTTTTTGGATTTTTTTCACTAGTAATTGTCTGAAAAACTCGAATTTATAGAGGTTTTCAAGGTTTTGTAGTTTTTAGAGTATCGCCTAGGGTTTTTTTGATTCATACTTTCATGACATTCGTGATCTTAGATAAAGTGAGTTTAATCGTGGTTTCCAAAACCTATAAAACCCCTTTTTGATAAATGGGCTTCCACATATACAGTAGGTTGACAAAAATCACAAATCCTTGTTTATGATACGAGCATTATCACAGGTTAAATAAAAAACTCGAATTTTTCTGGTCGAGTTTTTAAAGGGAAAAAAAATTTTAGAGGGAAAAAAATTAAATTTTTAGATATTCATTTTACCCCAAAGCTGCAAAAAAATCTGAATTCGAAAATACTCTGTGTCAAACCTGTCGGGGTCATGTAGAAGTCAATGGAATATTTTCCTGAAGGTGATCTGGTGTTCGTCCAATAATCCTATAAAAAAAAAAAGAGTTTTCACACTGACAATTGAATAAAGTCAAGTTTTTGGAGCGTCAATAATATGATTTGAATTGATGCAGGAATTTGTTGCATAGTTTTTTTTGCTCCAACTTTATAGATAATTGCGTTAAATTTGTGGTTGGGAGTAAGTAAGGTCAATCTTGTTTTAATAAAAAAATCTGATAAATTTGAGATCAGATAAATTTAGTAAATATTCCCCTTAGAGTTTATTCAATGCAATCGAGTCCACTGAAGGCTAAATAAAGTTTACATTTATTATGCAAGCCTGATCTTCAAAAAAGAAATTAATTAACAAATGGATAAAAAAAAAAGCACTAAAGGGATATAAAAGTTAGATGATGAATAGGCAAAAATTACCCATTAACAGATGACCTATATATTGTGTAAAATCATGTTTTCCAAAACACTTGTAGTGATTAGAAAGGCAAGTTCCGGGTTCTATGTGGGTAACAATTGAAAACAGAGCAAATCAGTAGGTACAAATAATATTCCTGTGGTTCCATCTTTTATATTTCATTTCCATATTTTCATCTTTATTTATTCTCCAAAGGCCAAATAGCAATAAAACACAACTAAAAGCAAGAGAATCCACTTGCACAGTGTCCAATGCACCTCTTGTTTTTTGTATTCGCAACAATAATCTCCCCAACATAATGGGTATAATAAATGTATGACAACAACGTCTAGTCGTCCTGATCCTCCTGACAATGGAGACAACGCCATGTTCAACCACTTGAACGTTGGATGGACCCATCGAGCGCCTCAAGGTTTGCGTTATGGGAAAAAACCCGTATAAATCATATTGCAGCCATATTTAACTTACCTTCCTTCTTTCACGGATTTCAGTAACACAGGTGGATTTGTTTAATCCCCAATGAATCCGTTTTCCTCCAACAGCTGTAGAAACCTTAGACAAGGCAATTTTTTTGCCCCTTGTCAAAAACGATAAACATATAAAAAAAAAATTAAATTTTTTACGTCCTCGTTCTTCATCATTAAACTCGCCTAAGAAAGCCTCCCTATTGTCTATTGTCATTCCCAGAATCCACTGGGTAGAAGTTGTATTGTCTACAATGAATCCTGAAGTGTGAACAATATTGGAAAAAGCTGCTCTACTGTTTTTTTTTTTCCTTTTAGAGGGTGTAACAAATTGGAATGTGCTGCTCCCCCATAGACAACTCTGCCAAAAAGAGCACTTGTGTTTTTTAACGCTGTTCTTTCAGAAGGGTGGTCAAGTTAAAGCATTGTGTCCCACCGTAAATAGACGCACTCACGAGAATAGAGCTTCTTCATTTCTAATTAGGGAAGTAACTCCTGAAAGACCGAATGCCACTTGCTAGACTGGACCAATTGTTAGAATTGTGCGCATCCCCACAATGTGAGGTAATTGGAGTTGTACCTTTTAGAAAGCTGCTACTTTCACATAGGAAGTGCTAACAGGACCTTTGTGTGCCATGTTTTCCTTCTTGCTTTTTAAGGAAGTTACAGACCTTGAGTAGTGGGAATGGATGGGCCAAAGCCTGAAGAAGGAAACTGCAGTAATGAACCACTTCAGCCGCCAGTTAGAAAAAGGAGGCCTAATTTCCAGGCCTGAGAATACTACGGCGCACAAAAGGTTCTGTTTAAGCTTATTATACGGGACATTCTTGCTTCCTACACAGCTTTTCCTTGCAATGACCCTCTCAAAACAAGTGTATCAGGTCTGAGCAAATAGAAACAAGCACATTTTCAAGGCTTAATGTTATAGTTTTCTTTACAAAGCCATTTATATAATGTAACTCGCAATTAGCATGAAGCACAGTAACGAGATTTGCCTAGGAAAGCTTTTTTTTTTTTTTTCTTATTTTGAACAACGGCTGGAAAACAAGAATGGGTTGCAGGAAAATATCGACTCGGTGTAACGGAGTGAAAAGACCCTTTTAGGGGATAAAATAATGTCGACCCAAATGAAGTCTTCTGCCATCATCTTAGAGAAAGAATATTTCTAAATATTGAGATTATGGAAAAAACATGGAATCCCCCCCCCCACCACCATCACCAACTTTACGCCACTCCATATAATATATAGACTTCTGAAGAAAAGCAACAGCCATCGATTGCATATAGGGGAAATGGATAAAATAAGATTTGAATGAATTAATGCAAATAGCTAAATTACACAAATTAATAAAAAATGGGGAGTTTTTACATATATATGTACATGTAATACTCACTGCTTAAATGAACAGGAGCTGCCCCCTTTGTCCTCTATAAAAACTCACCCAACAGCGCCCCCAAAGGTTTATAAATGCACAATGTCTATTAACATAACCTCAGTTTAAGCATTGTATATGTTAAGCAGAATACAAATGTGCATTCATTTATATACAGGTAGGGGAACTGCTATCCAGAATGTTCAGGATCTGGGGTTGTCCGTATAACGGGCCTTTCTGTAATTTGGATCTCCATACATTAAGGGGATATTTATTAAACCTTGAGTTTTTTCTGGACTGGCTTTTTGGGGCTAAAACTCACATTTTTAGTAGGATAAAAAACGTTAATTTTTATACAGGTTGGGGAACTGTTATCCAGAATGGTCAGGACCTGGGGTTGTCCGTATAACAGGTCTTTCTGTAATTTGGTTCTCCATACATTAAGGAGGATATTTATTAAACCTTGAATTTTTTGTGGACTGGCTTTTTGGGGCAAAAACTCACATTTTTAGTAGAAGAAAAAAACATGAATTTTTCGAGATTTATTATGCCCAATACTGCAAAAAGACAGAATCTGAAAACCCGGCATCTCAAACCTATCGAGGTCACGTGTAAGTCAATGGAAGATGTCCCTATCCCAATTTGAAGAAGGGTTTTCAGGCAATAACCTGAAAAAATAGAGCGATTCAGGAGAAAAGTCTGAAAAATGTGTACAATTTGGGTTGATTTTATTAATTTTAGTAAATAATCCCATAACTCTAGGAAAAAAATATTTTAACTTTTAGGGGCAAATTCATCAAGGTTCGAATATCGAGGGTTAATTAACCCTCGATATTCAACTGGGAATTAAAGTCATTCGACTTTGAATATCGAAGACGAAGGATTTTTGCGCAAATAGTTTGATCGAACGATCGAAGGAATAATCGCTCGATCGAACGATTCTACGGATTTTAATCCAACGATCGAAGGATTATACTTCGACCAAAAAAATTTAGCGAAGCCTATGGGGACCTTCCCAAATACTATCGAATAGTCGAATAGTCGAATAGTCGAACGATTTTTAGTTCGAATCCTTCGATTCGAACTCGAAATCGTAGTTGAAGGTCGAAGTAGCCCATTCGATGGTCGAAGTAGCCAAAAAAACACTTTGAAATTCGAAGTTTTTTTACTTCGAATCCTTCACTCGAGCTTGGTGAATGGGCTCCTTAATAAACCCTGGTTTTGCCTCCAATAAGGATAAGTACATCTTAGTTGGGATCAAGTACAGGTATGAGACCTGTTATCCATAATGCTCGGGACCTGGTGTTTTCCATATAAGGGGTCTTTCGGTAATATGGATCTCCATACTTAAAGTATGCATAAAATGTATTGGTTTTTGTTTCCAATAAGGATTAATTATATCTTATTTGGGATCAAGTACAAGCGACTGTTTTATTATTACACAGAAAAAGGAAATTATTTTTAAAAATGTGGATTATTTTATTATAATGGAGTCAATGGGAGATGATCTTCCCGTAATTCTGAGCTTTCTGGATAACGGGCTTCGAGATAACGGAGCCTATACCTGCATACTATATATATGTGTGTGTTTGCAAAAATGTTTATTACATTTAAAAAAAATATGTTTTAAAAAAAATGAAAATGGCAAAAAACATGTTGGAGTATGTTCTAAATACTGTCTTTTACTGTATACCCTATAGCTAACATATAAAAAGAACTAAAAGACTGTTTTGCCACCTTCCAGTAATGTCTGTAAAATTTCTGAAAATTTTAAAAAAAGACAAATTAAATGAAATTAAATTGTATTATCCTTTTTAAATGTGTTTTACGCACATGTAGGAAATTCCGTTCTCTTAGTTATGTCATATAAGAGGCTTTGGACAAGTTTTTTTTTACTTTTCAAGTAGAAAGAATTTGCTGTAAATTAAATAATTTCAGAAAAAAAAAAAAAAAAGATTTAATTTTAGCCAGGAGATAATCATTTCCAAAGACACGCAGACACATAGAATATCTCGTTTTTCTGATTTACTAACAATTGTTACAAATAAAGAGGCCAGTGGCACCACTATGAAAGTAACTTGTATTGACAGGAACTGCGAGGGCCTCTAAAAGTTACTCCAATTTCCGTTGTGCCTTTGTCTCTCAGTTGCCCTCGTTGAAAAGCCCAGTTAGGTATTGTTGCCTCCACATCTATTGGCCTCTAATTCATACTCAGCATTGTAAGTTTTGCTATTCAGAGATTGATTAGACTACAGCACTAAGAATGGGCAAGTGATTAGCGGCTCAGCATGGGCCTGGATTGTGGCTATAAACCTAGAGATTGGGCTTCAATTCACTCTGGTATTTGGCTTCCTCGGCTCCTGATATTTTCTGCATCCTTGACTGCAGGTAATACATTCCTACATACCAGGAGACTGAATCCTTATAATTAGTCCGCACAGTCGTTACCAACTCCCACTCATTCCCCTGCCTGTAACCTAAAAGCAGACGGCCTGGGCCCCCTGGAAGTATTTTCCATTGAGCCATTTACGGCCGACCCCTGAGACAGTGTAGAAAGGAACTTAAAAACCTATTCACTCTAAATGTATCTAGCGGATTGATTGTCTTCCATGTTTATTCATTAAAATTCCTATTTTGTATAACAAATACTGGGACTTCCGCTCTCAAAATCGAGTAAAAAAAATTCAAATTATTATTTATTACCAGCCTTCGTTACTATAGGATATTCGGAAATGATTCACGTCAGTCCCTGGAGCTTACAATCTAATTAATAGGGCTAGAGACATGAGAATCTTTAGGAGGTACGGGATGTGTTATCCAGAAACACGTTATTCAGAAAGCTCCCATAAATGCTATTTTGTCCAAAAAATTCACATTTTCTAAAAATGATTACAGAAAGATCCGTTATCCGGAAAACCCCAGGTCCCAAACATTCTGGATAACAGGTCCTATACCTGTACAAGCAACTCTGTAAAAGGGGTGCAGCCGTCAGTCTGGTCGGTCGGGTCAAACAAAAGTTGTGGAATGTTCTGGCTCTGAAACTCTTGACTCATTCCATGGGCCTTTAAGGGGTAGTTAATTTTTAAGTTAACTTTAAGGGGGGTATTTAATAAAATCTGAATTCTCATAATTCTCATAATTCTCATAATTTAAGCTTGACCATATTCCCATCCACGATTTTGCCTTATTTATTAATAAAATAACTCAAAAAATCTGTAAAAAACTCAATAAAATTGAGGGGAACCCCAAATTGTAAAATTTTTTTGGAATTTTCTCCCGAAAGCCCAAATTAATGGGCTACACCCAGTGCAAACCACAATATCTTCAAATAGGGATAGGGACATCTCTTATTGACTTATACAAGACCTCGACAGGTCTGAGATGGTGGATTTCTTTGCAGTATTGGGGTATAATAAATCTTGAAGTATTTGAGTTTTTTTTCCACTAATAATTTGAATTTTTGCCTCAAATACCATGACCAGAAAAACTCTAGGTTCAGAAAATGACTCCCTTAGGATGTTTCAGAAAGGCTAATTCAAAGCAACTTTTCAATTGGCATTTGTTTTTTCTTTTTTTTTATAGTTTTTGAATATTTTTTCCTTCTTCCTGCCACAGATAATAAAAAATGAAAACCAATCGCAAATGTATCAGAATATTACACTCGATAACATTCTAAAAGTTAATTTAAAGGAGAACAACCCCTTTAATAGGAGTGACTGATTCTCAAGACTCGTTGACCCATATTCCTGGAAGCATATTGCCAATAAAAGTATATATACAGTATACTATATATATATATGAAAAATTAAAAACTGTGTCAACCCAGGCAAAAATATTTCTTCTCCATGCCAATTGGTCCAATACATTTTAGCTATCATTATGTACAACATTCTAGATGAAGCTTACTCATTCATACACAGGTATAGGATCCATCATCCAGAAACCTTTTATCCAGAAAGTTCCAAATTACAGGAAGGCCCTCTCCCATAAACACCATTTTAAATAAATAAAACAGTCGCTTGTACTTGATCCCAACTAAGATATAATTAATCCTTATTGGAGGCAATACCAGCCTATTGGGTTTATTTCATGTTTATATGATATTCTAGTAGACTTAAGGTATGAAGATCCAAATTACAGAAGGATCTGTTATCCAGAAAACCCCAGGTCCCGAGCATTCTGGATCCCATACCTGTATTTAGAAAACAAATCTGACAACTGGTTTCTTCGTTAACCCTTAAATTAATGGATGCTAAATGTATTGCTTCACAGCCAGTTGTTGGGCCATAACGTTAATTATTGGTTGCTTAAAAAAAAAAACGAATAACGATCAATTATGATAATTAGCAAGTAAACACTATGGGGCAAATTCACTAAGATGCGAAGCGCCGAACGCTAGCGTTTGGCATTTTCGGTACTTCGCAAATTCACTAACGAACGCTGGCGTAAAGTCGCTAGTGTTACTTCGCACCCTTACGCCAGGCGAATTTTCGCTAGCGACGTAACTACACAAATTCACTAACTTGCGCAGTGTACTGAACGCTACCTTTTACGCTAGACTTCCTTCGCCACCTCAGACCTGGCGAAGCGCAATAGAGTAGATAGGGATTGCTTAAAAAAAAAGTCTAATTTTTTTCTAAGTCCCAAAAAACGCTGGCGTGTTTTCTACATGATGGGTGATAGGCTGAAAAAGATCGAAAATATTTTTGGGGCTCCCCTCCTTCCCCCCTACATTTCCTGACTCATGGCAACTTACCTAGACAGTGGGCACATGTGTAGGGCAAAATAACATTTTTATTTGCTGATTTGAAGGTTTTCTAGGCATTTGAAGTGCTAATACGTGTTCCTCCATTGAAATTTGAATTTCGAGCTGTATGCAAATGAACCATCGCTAGTGAAACTTCGCTTCGCTTGGCGAATTAACACTATGGCAACTTCGCAAACTTACGCTACCCCTGTGCGCAGCTTCGGATTTTAGTGAATTTGCGGAGCACTGGCGAAAATACGCCTGGCGAAGAGCGGCGAAGTTGCGCCTGGCGCAACTTCGCATCTTGGGGAATTTGCCCCTATGTCCCCATGGGAGGGAACGGGCTATACACATTTAATGCCTGCGTTCTCTTTTCAACTGCAGACGTTCCTGTAGAAAAGGATCCATAAATATCCAGCTCTTGCTCTATTTCTGTTTTTTATTAGGGATACACCGAATCCACTATTTGGGATTAAGCCGAATCCCTGAATTCTTCGAACACGGAATCGAATCCAAATCCTAATTTGCATATGCAAATTAGCCACGACAAGGGGGGGAAAAAGGAAAAAAATTATACTTTCTTGTTTCGTGACAAAAAGTTCTGTGATTTCCCTTCCAGACCTTAATTTGCATATGAAAATTAGGATTTGGATTAGGTTCGGCCATTCATGAGGATTCAGCGAATCAGAACCCTGCTGATAAAGGACGAAACCTGTCCGAATCCTGGATTGGCTCTGAGGAAGTGCCGAGTTGTAGGCACGAAACGCGTACGTTTTTGCACCCCACTGCTGTAATCTTGACTATGTGTGCTTAAATAAAGAAGCCGAAATTGATATTACCTAAGTCTCCCCTGTCTTGGATCAGCGCTCAGAAGCAAAGTTACTGACGTGTTGTAGAAGCCGGTAAGGAAGATACGGGGATCTCGCGAGAGCAGCGACCACTGGGGCACAGACGTACGGGTGAGCTCCGCCATTCACCACGCTAATACTTTCCGCAACATACCTGTACTGCTTTCATTTTTTTCCATTAAATATTTGTTATCCGGAAACCTGTTATCCAGAAAGCTCCACATGATTACAACAGAAAAAGGATTATTTGGATAAAATGGAGTCTATGGAAGGCAGCCATCCAATAATTTCAGCTTTCTGGATAATTGGTATCTGGATAATGGATTCTATATCTGTTTAGTGGGTAAGTGTGGTTGCAAAAAGGGATCTAAAGGGGTTAAATAACAATTAAAATGAATGGCCTTGATATTATAAGATACATGCAGCAAATTCTCAAAAACGATAGATACAAAATATATATATATATTGACTATTTCTCTTTCAGTGATGGGAACCCTCGGAAGGGATTAAGCCGAAATGTAAAGATATTGAGTGAATATAAAGAGGAGTTTAGACAAAGCCTGTCTGTGTATTTCTCAGCTTTCTTGCCCCGTCAGTCACAGTAAATTCCATAAATTAAATGAAAATCCCTCTTCTTCTCCGGAGTCAACTTATCTCTCTCCGTTGCCTGCAGCTCTGATTTACAATTGGACCCGGTTTGTTTACTGTTTAATTAATGCTCCTTTTCAGCGACTTGATAAACAGGTGAAGCCGAGTTGTATTTGGGATCATTCAGAGCTTTTGCAGCAGATTAATCAGACTTGACTGGACATCAACCTCCCAGCAAAGAAAAAAAAAAGAAATGGCAGATCAACTGCGCTGGAGAGTCGGTAGGTGAGTGTTACTTTAACTGTCAGCCTGTGATTGGAAAGGCTTCAAGTACAATCACTAGTTCTGATTGTTTCCCAGAATGATTCTGATTCTCTTCCATTGCAGAACATTTAAGAAGACCTCAGGTCACTTTTTATTCCACCACCTCCGACTTAAATTCTGCTGCGGGAAAGGGAATAAAAATTTTTTATAAAGATTTTTATATTCTGAAGCCGCTTAGTGTCGCTTGTTTAATATAATTCTCTTTCTCTTCTCCCAAACTCTCTGGCGCAAATTCACTAAGCGCCGAAGCGCCGAACGCTAGCGTCAATTCGCTAGTGTTTGGCATTTTCGGTACTTCGCAAATTCACTAACGAACGCTGGCGTAAATTCGCTAGTGTTACTTCGCACACTTACGCCAGGCGAATTTTCGCTAGCGATGTAACTACGCAAATTCACTAACTTGCGCAGTGTACTGAACGCTACCTTTTACGCTAGACTTCCTTCGCCACCTCAGACCTGGCGAAGCGCAATAGAGTAGATAGGGATTGTTTCCAAAAAAGTCACATTTTTTTCTAAGTCCCAAAAAACGCTGGCGTGTTTTCTACATGATGGGTGATAGGCTGAAAAAGATCAAAAATATTTTTGGGGCTCCCCTCCTTCCCCCCTACATTTCCTGACTCATGGCAACTTACCTAGACAGTGGGCACATGTGTAGGGCAAAATAAAATGTATATTTGCTGATTTTAAGGTTTTCTAGGCATTTGTAGTGCTGATACGTGTTCCTCAATTGAAATTTGAATTTCGCGCCGTATGCAAATTAACCATCGCTAGCGAAACTTCGCTTCGCTTGACGAATTAACGCTAGCGCAACTTCGAAAACTTACGCTACCCCTGTGCGCAACTTCGGATTTTAGTGAATTTGCAGAGCGCTGGCGAAAATACACCTGGCGAAGTGCGCCGAAGTTGCGCCTGGCGCAACTTCGCATCTTAGTGAATTTGCCCCTCTGAGTTTCACTTTATGACGTCACACTGTGTAAAACTGCCACGAAAACATGTCATTACCGAAAACTCGACTCATTCCCTTAATATATTGTGTATTATAAAATACGTCCCTCGAGAAGATTTCAGCAGAGATTTGCTGATGATTCTACTCGTACAGATCAATAGTCAGTCAATTTCTTTTTCCATCACAAAATCACAGTCGAGAGAGAGAGCGAGAGAGACAGAGACTGTTAATAAGTGAGTGAATGCTGTGTCAGCAGACGGATCTCTCTATTCAGAGCGGAATGTCACAGGAATGTCTATATATATAGAGAGAGAAATGAATTTATCAGTTGTTGTTTAGTGTAACAGGCTCAGGTTGTACCAAATGTTGGGGACACATGTTCTTCTCTTAAAGGGATCCTGTCATCGGAAAACATGTTTTTTTCAAAACACATCAGTTAATAGTGCTACTCCAGCAGAATTCGGCACTGAAATCCATTTCTCAAAAGAGCAAACAGATTTTTTTATATTCAATTTTGAAATCTGACATGGGGCTAGACATTTTGTCAATTTCCCAGCTGCCCCCAGTCATGTGACTTGTGCCTGCACTTTAGGAGAGAAATGCTTTCTGGCAGGCTGCTGTTTTTCCTTCTCAATATAACTGAATGTGTCTCAGTGGGACATGGGTTTTACTATTGAGTGTTGTTCTTAGATCTACCAGGCAGCTGTTATCTTGTGTTAGGGAACTGCTATCTGGTTACCTTCCCATTGTTCTTTTGTTTGGCTGCTGGGGGGGAAAAGGGAGGGGGTGATATCACTCCAACTTGCAGTACAGCAGTAAAGAGTGATTGAAGTTTATCAGAGCACAAGTCACATGACTGGGGCAGCTGGGAAATTGACAATATGTCTAGCCCCATGTCAGATTTCAAAATTGAATATAAAAAAATCTGTTTGCTCTTTTGAGAAATGGATTTCAGTGCAGAATTCTGCTGGAGCAGCACTATTAACTGATTTATTTTGGAAAAAAAATTTTTTCCCATGACAGTATCCCATTAACTGTGCAGAGAGAAAAAGTTCACGGGCTGGAGGTGTGTTTATATTTCCTACGCAAGGGACATACAATATAATGGGCAATGGAATTGCACATAAAAAAAAGTGAATTATAATTGGTGCAACATCCAGTGGTTTCCCCATTGAATATGGAAATGTGTCTTCTTGTCTCCACCAACAATCATTTAAGATATTGGATAGAGAGAGAGAGAGAGAGAGAGAGAGAGAGAGAGAGAGAGATGATAGATTTGCTGCAAGATACAGATTTTATAATTGAAAAGATGTAATTGAAAGACAGAGAGATAGAGAGATTGATAGAGATTATTCGATAATAGAGATAATAGATGGTAGATATTTAAGACATATATAAAAATAACTCCGGCATTATTATTTATTCTTTCATTATCAGATGATTAATGTGCTTGTACAGGTATAAAAGAAAGTAAAACAGACGGACATGCTGCAGTAAATATATTTCCTTGTTACAGTGATTCCTCCCGTAACTCAGGTTGTAAAAAAAACCACAACAACATCCAACAGTAGCCGGGACATGTAGCAGAGATTTAAAACATTCCAACCACTGACAGAGCCTTTGTACAACTGAAATCCTTATATCAACTTCTCATGATCTCTCTCAAATCCACTTAGTCTGCTCTATTCTCTGCAAATACATCATACAGTGACCATGTCGGAGTGTCAGAGAGTCGCATCTGCAGATACTTACAAAAGCCAACTTGTTGCAGCAGCTCACGCTCATACGAAAGTGATTCGTAGATATATATATATATTCGACAATGTGCATTCAGCTAAATATTATAGATAAAATGTAAATTTTAGCAGAATGTACATAAGCTTTTAAAAGTATTCACATATCTCATGTTGTGTAATAAAAAAACAGCAGAAAGTTCATGAAAACAATAATTGTGGTACGAATACAGGTATAGGACTTGTTATCCAGAATGCTCGGGACCTGGGGTTTTTGCCGGATATTGGATCTTTCAGTAATTTGGATCTTCAGACCTTACGTCTACTAGAAAATCATATAAACATGAAATAAACCCAATAGGCTGGTTTTGCCTCCAATAAGGATTAATTATATCTTAGTTGGGATCAAGTACAAGTGACTTGTTTTATTATTACACAGAAAAAGGAAATCATTTTCAAAAATGTGGATTATTTGGATAAAATGGAGTCAATGGGAGTCTGGATAACAGGTTTCCAGATAACAAATATTTAATGGAAAAAATTAAGGCAGTAAAGGTATGGGATCCGCTATCTGGAAACCTGTTATCCAGAAATCTCCGAATTATGGAAAGGCTGCCTCTCATAGACTCAATTTAATCCAATAATTCCAATTTTTAAAAATGAAAATTTTCTGTGTAATAATAAAACAGTCGCTTGTACTTGATCCCAACTAAGATATAATTAATCCTTATTGGAGGCAAAACCAGCCTATTGGGTTTATTTTCTAGATTTTCTAGTAGTCTTAAGATCCAAATTACAGAAAGATTCATTATCCAGAAAACCCCAGGCCTCGAGCATTCTGGATAACAGGTCCCATACCTGTACAAGCTTTGCTCATTCATTCCCTTATAAACAATAATACAGGCATATGATTTATTATACGGAATGCTGAGGACCTGCAGTTTTCCAAATAAGGGATCTTTCTGTAATTCGTATCTCCATACAGGGTCGGACTGGGCCATCGGAACATCAGGGGAAAAACATGGTGGGCCCCACCGGCCCAGATCCGACCCAGATCAGCAGGCTTCTTCCTGCCGAAACCTCCCTTTTTGGGCAGTAACAGCAGAAACATAGCCCGTGTGCGTACACGCAGGGCGGGGGGTTCCGGAGGGGGGCCCTTGACAGCAGCTTCAGTGGGCCCCGGGCCCCCCAGTCCGGCCCTGTCTCCATACCTCAAGCCTTTTAAAGGAATTCTCCATAGGCTTCGCTAATGAATTTACATACAAACACGTCCTAAACAAGTGGCACTCGCAGAGAATCTCCTGGGGAATCACCAGGTTCAGGTACTGTATGTTCTCTATAGGACCCATGAAAGCTCTCAGGTGCCTATATGGGAAAAAGAAGCATTAAAAAATAATAATGAATCTCTAGGCTTTTCCAGGCATCTTCTATGGTCAGTGTTGGAGGAACACTTAGTTCACTTATGTGGATGAACAAACAAGTTATGTTTTTATATATATATATATATATATATATGTGTGTGTGTGTGTCTCATTGCACAAACATGATGGTAAAAACAATTCTCAGTGCAACACATAAACTGCTTAAGAATTCTAAAAAAACAAAACTTAATTTAATCTTGGGAAGTCTGGTACAACATCTGCATATGCAGCCCACAGGCAATCTGGTGGGTAGTTTTCCACCTAATTAACCAAGATATTTATAAGATATTATTAATGAACTGCCTCAGTTCTCTTTGCATGTCTGCTCTTGCCTTTCTTTCGACTGCTTTCATATATCAACTTCAAATAATCCAAAGGTTTTAGGGGATGTATCCCCCCACATGGGGAAAAATCCTTAGAAACCTTGTATCAAAGGCATTTGCCCAATGTGGTCAATGGATTCTACATGTAGCGTAGGACCATATTTTAATGGATTTCATATAACCGGGTTAAGGGTTTAGAAAATAATGGACATCCTTTAGTGATCTTTCTTGCCAAGTGAAATCAGAGAGTACGTTCCTTTCTGCAAGACATTTAGTTAATCCCAGAAAGCCTCCTGCCATTGTTCCAGATATTCCAGTAGGACAGGCACATGTCATTTGTGGACCTTTAGGTGGTAGGGGGTATTAATATTATGCCTGACAATTGCAGTTGTTTTCAGGGTTGGACTGGGCCGGCAGGATACTGGGAAAAAACCTGGTGGTCCCTCGGACCCAGATCCACTGCCTCCTGAGACCCAAAGCTGCTCCCTAACCTCCCCTCTGGCCCTGATGTGGGGAGGAGGGTTTTTGACTGGGGGAAGGGGTGTGGAGGGAGGCTGTGGCTCAGGTGGGGGGCCCAGTGAGTGAAGTAGGGACCCTGGTGGACCTCAGGCCCTCCAGTCTGACACTGGTTGTTCTACAACATCTCTACAGCTTCAAGTTACCCATCATTGCATTAGTGGGTTCATATGAGGTTTCCTTCTCATAACAATTGTGGTGGCTCCAACACACATGAATACAAATGTGCAGATGAATATGAGTTCTTGTACAGCCCAACAACAACCCTGTTGTGGAAACCAATATCCATGAGCAAGTTCTGTTTGGACATGAATGGTATGACCCAGAAAACGGAGAAAGTGATAATCATTTGAGTTTACTTTTCAGATGTTGTTTCAGGTTTTAACTGCATGGAGTCTCCCTACTCCTCTAACTGGGGGATAAGTATAATGTGTCATTGGTACACCTTCCCTAAAATAAGCCCCCCCCCTTACTTTCCAACATAGTCACATACATGTAAAAACTACTACTGCTGTATCAGTAATTCAGACGCAGTTCCAAGAATAACGATTGAAATAAGTGTTCAACCCAAATGTTCCCTTAGCGGCCCTTCAGACTAGCAGTCTAATTGTATCTACAAGAGCAAATAGGAATTCACCCCAAATCTTGACCTCAGACTGCTGCCTCATTCCCCCAGAAAGCCAACCCCAAAATTGCTAAAAAATCCGTAGGAGAGGTCTTAAAATATTCCAGTCCATCCAATCACAGAGCACTATTACACATTACAAAACTTGCACTACTTAAGGCTGGTGTTATTCAAGGGGTGAAGCCTTAAATGTCCTCACAGTCTCCCTCCGGCCAACTCTTTAGTCTAGAACTTATGGATAAATTAAGATCCGAATACTTAATTAAAAAAGCAAGAAGTACATGAGAATCATCAGCTATGAGCACTGACATGCTGAGCACTGATTCATTCATGACCTATTAAAGCATCAATGGGCTGAACCATCAGACGTTGGATATTATTATATATTATTATTCGATTTTTCAAGAGCAAGTAGATGAGCCATAACAGTGAAAGGCTGAATTGAATCATTAGAAACGACAAGTTTAGTTAGACAGTATGATAAAAAAAATACCTTATTCCTGTCTCCATTTAGCAGAAAATAGATCTTGTACATATTAAACCACATTACTGAGAAACCTAAAGTGAAATAATGGCTATCCTTTTGCATTGCCTTTGCTCTCAGCTTTACTAGTTTGTTAGAAAAGTAGTCTCTTGAGTAGCTGAAAATGGATTCTTGCATTTAAGAATAAAAAGAACGAGCAAAAATGTGAAATATTTTCCCCCCGTGTTACACTACATTCACAATATGTCACTGACTGCTTTATTATTGTTATCTTTTATTTATATAGCGTTGTATATAGTTGTATCCCTTTAAGACTTATAGCAGGAGGAAAGGACAGGGCCCTTGTGCAACCAATACTATGGGCATCTGCAAGAAGTGCAACCCACCCTTACCCACCCGCTCCCAATCTGCACGACACTTCTATTTATAGGCACATTTCGGACCCACCCATCTCTGATGTCACAAAGGGGCAGGCGCACACCTATAAATAGATGCTGGCGGAAGAAGAAGCCGGCACAGGAAGGTCATGGGCGGGGAGAGTAGAAGGAAGAGTTCAACCGTCTTCGACCCGCAAACTGTGTGTGGAATTCGGCATAAACCTGCCGGAGACCGCGGGGGAAACCCCCTATTATCCAGAATTCTCAGGGCCTTGGGTTTTCTGGATATCAGATCTTTCTGTAATTTGGATCGTTATACCTTAAGTCTACTAGAAAATCATGTAAACATTAAATAAACCCAATAGGCTGGTTCTGCTTCCAATAAGGATTAATTATATCTTAGTAGGGATCAAGTACAAGTTACTGTTTTATTATTACACAGAAAAAGGAAATCTAATTTTTAAAAATTTTCAATTCTAATTATTTGGATAAAATGGGGTCTATACGAGATAGGCTTGCTGTATTTCTGAGCTTTCTGGATTATGGGTTTCCGGATAACGGATCCCATCCCTGTTTCAGGCCAGCCCGCACATCACTAGCATGTGGCTATTTGCACAATGCCCCACACAGTGGCCAATGTGCAAAAAAAAGGCAGATTGAGTCCTTTCTTTGCACACTGTATGGGGCATTGTGTATAACCCCACTATCTTAGTAAATAAACCTGAACTTCTCAAGCAAGAATCTGTAAACAAATCACTTCATTTCCTGCACACACAGAGCATCAGTGATACACATCGTATCTCTAGAATTGTTATTGGGACATTATTTAGAAAAAAAATGGTCAATTATTTATTTATTTATGTTCAATTACATCACAAAACAAATGTTGTGTAACCTCGCTTCGGGTTTTTATCCCATAATTGCTCACATTTCTATGAAAAACCTCAAGTTGCAAAAAAAAAAAAAAAAAACTCATGCTAATTTGCAGAGAAAACTCAATGGCGGCAAATAGTGCACCTAATTTGACCGATTCAACAAGTTCTAAAAAAACCCAAAATAGGTTCAGTGTTGAATATACGCCTCTTGCTGACTTTGATGGAAGCTCCCAAGGTTTAAGCTGTCGACTTAATTCATAAGATTTTTTAAAATTTTTATTGATACATCTGAAAAATTCAAGTTAAAAGTAAAATCAAATTTGATGAATTTAGGGTTGTGTTTTTTTCATTGCAGTTTTCTTAGATTTTTTTTTTAAAAAAATTAATTTTAACATATAGGCCCCTCCAGAGAAGAATTTTTAGATGAACTTTTTGATTTATATTAACTGCTGAGAACCAAACAGTCCATATCATTGGGACAAAGAATAATTTCTACCCCTTGATACAAAGCAATATAATCCCAATAGCATCAGTATCCGACCTGTTTTCTATTTGTTTTTTTGTGTTTCGCTTGCAGAATTAATCTGTTTTCCTAACATTCTAGGTAACGTGTTTAATTAGGCCCTGTTTACAAAGCAGGTATGATTGCTTTACAGTTGGAAGTGGTATAATCACTTCTAGAATTACCATGTGTAAAGGGCAGATTTATTTTGTTTGTTCTGCCACATAATTTGCTTTTCTTGACACTTAGTTAGTTGCACTTAATCTATTGGTCAATGGCTTAATCGGTAGGTGGTCCCTAAACCTATAGGCTATTCCCGACAAGGAAAGTAGAAATTCCTGAGACTCCTTTGTTACCTGGGATGTAATAGAGAAACAACTTGTTTGGAAAATGTTTCTCCTCCCACAAAACATCTTCAGTGTTCAGAGGCTTTTGTTTAAAGAAGCCTGAAGAGAGGGATTATAGGGGGGTAGCCTGTCACCCAAAATGCTTCTCCGAGACATCTAATGTAGTCTGCGTTAAAAGTTTACAGGCTCCTGTAGGGAAATGATCGTTCTTTAGGTCAACAAGAAGCAACTGAGAGGGACGGGATCAAGGAAATGAAAAGAGTAAACAAAAAGCTTTCACCCCGGATGTCAATAAACTCTTTTATTTTTTTTAATTCTAAATATATTCCATAGGAATTTTCCATAACGTTTTCAATTAGCAATCAATTTGTATATACTTGTCCTTCACTTTTAAATACTGTAGCCAGTCTTGCTGGACATGTAGACAGATGGTGAGGCGAAATATGAAGTGTTCTTCCAGAAAGCAGAAGGTAAATCTTCATAATTATTACTGCCCAGGCACCTGCCTCTAATAGGGAGGCTGACCACCCAGAAGAATTCGACTGGATGGAATAAGCCACGGGGAACAACAACCACCAAGTTCCGGGCCTCCCAGGAAAGCAAAGGTTTTTAGAAAGGAATTCCAGAATGAATGGCATTGAGCAATTCTATGGTTCTGAAATGCGATCCTTCCGAAAAATAGAAAGGAAAAGCAAATTAAAAGTATTTAGTGCCAGGAGAGGTCTGTACATTACAATTTCTTCGGCCCTGGTGGGTCTACAAAGAAAATGCTAAAACTTCCGGAAGCAACAACCGTAATGCTAAAATCTCACTAAAAGGTAAAACTTTAGAGACTTAAAGCTGCCGTCCATACAACTCAAGCTGAAAAGTAAAACTAAAATACCCCTTTTGCACATGAAATGAGTTGGTGCAATTTATTAGAGCACATTTTTCCTTTTTAAATAGGCCCCCCACCCAACAACTGATTTTTATTTTTGAATAATGAAATAAAAAGTGCAATTATAAGCCACTTTCCAACTAACATTCATTATGTATTTTTTAGGGCAGATTTATAAAGGGTGGAATTTCGAAGTTGAAAATACTTCGAAATTCGACCATCGAATTTAAATACTTTGAATTCGAATATCGAATTCAAAGCTTTTTCAGCGAATTTGGCAATCGATTGACCAAATTAAAATCGTTTGATCGATCGATTAAATCCTTCGAATCTAACGATTCGAAGGATTTCATCGATCGATCAAAGGATTATAATTCGATGTGTAAAGACATGGAAAAAGTTTGTAGAAGGTCCCCATAGGCTAACATAGCAATTTGGCAGGTTTAAGTGAAGTGAAGTATTGAAGGCAAAGTATTTTTTAAAGAGACAGTACTTCGATTATCGAATGGTCGAATATTCAAACTATTTTTAATTAGAATTGAATTCGAAGTATCCAAAAAATTACTTCGAATTTTTTAACTTTGAAAATTCCCTCAAATTCACTTCGACCCTTGATAAATCTGCCCCTTAATGTTTTAAGGACCATGAGACACAATGGGGACATTTGTTTAAACTTTTTCCAAAGATACAAGAGTGAAAAATATATTCAAATTTATGTTTTTCAAACTTAAATTTTAAACCCAAAAATCTCAAAAGCTTGAATGAAAACTGCGCCACCTAAAGTGGAGATACTGTAGAATTCAACTGGGAGTTTCAAACAAGTTGTTTGTTTTTGGAGATTTTTAAAGAAGTACAATGGGATTTTCATTTGCGATGAAAAGATGGGTGGCAGCACTCCCTGAAGCACTAATGTATGGGATCTATTATCCGGAAAGCCATTATCCAGAAAACCCTGAATTATAGGAAGGCCATCTGATTTCCCTTTGGTTTGTAATTAGGGATGGGCGAATTTGACCTGTTTCGTTTCGCCAAAAATTCGCCGCCAGCGAATTGTCGCAGATGGGCATTAAAGTCTATGGGTGTCAAAAAAATTTTGTCGCGCGGCGAAATTTTTTTGACCCGCGTCTTTTTTTTTGATGCATTCCATATATATATGAATTATAGGAAGGCCATCTGATTTCCCTTTGGTTTGTAATTAGGGATGGGCGAATTTGACCTGTTTCGTTTCGCCAAAAATTCGCCACCAGCGAATTGTCGCAGATGGGCATTAAAGTCTATGGGTGTCAAAAAAAAATTTGTCGCGCGGCGAAATTTTTTTGACCCGCGTCTTTTTTTTTTTGATGCATTCCACTATACAAGTCTATGGGCGTAATTTTTTCGGC
The DNA here is from genome assembly GCA_038501925.1 of Xenopus petersii. Classification (NCBI taxonomy): domain Eukaryota; kingdom Metazoa; phylum Chordata; class Amphibia; order Anura; family Pipidae; genus Xenopus; species Xenopus petersii. The sequence continues at coordinate 169,124,469 of CM076680.1, read as the reverse complement.
GAAACGAGGCGAAAAAATTCGCCCATCCCTATTTGTAATAATAAAACAGTAATTACTGTAATTCAAATATTTTCCTTACAAATCCTGATTTTCAAGAGAAAAAATAAATCCCTTGTGCTAAATATATAGTGAAAAAACACATGCAATTTTTTTATTTGCCGTTTCTTAAAAACACAAACTTGAAAATCAATAAATTAGCTCTAAACCATTCAGCCATGCACACTAAGGGGATTATTTACTAAACCTCAAATTAATCTCAGTTTTTAATTAAAACAAAGTCAACCAAACTCCCTTCCAGGAATTGAACTCATTTATGAATAATTTTTCTCCAAAAAAATCTTTTTTCTTTTGATTATGGGATGAAAACCCCAATTTAATGAGATTATCCAGCACAGATAACAAAAAAAACAACTTTAGTTACATCTGCAATTAACTTCTACATGACCTTGAAAGGTTTGAAATGGAGTATTTTTAGATTCAGCTTTTTAGCAGCTTTGGGGTATGATAAATTTCTAAAAATTTTTTCTCATGAAATTTTGAGTTCTCCCCTTAAAAACCTCAACCAGATGAATTTGAGGTTTAATAAATTGGCTTCTTAACTTTTTCTGTCCAAACTCTGCCCATGCACACAGTAAGGGGCAGACTTAAGAGTTGGTTTCGGACCATGTCTGACTTTTCTCCACCGGTGGAACAACTCATAGGATGCCGTGGGCCTTTTAGTTATTTGTAAATGTAATTGCAGTTGAAAGCAGTGCTTGATTACCCAAACTGTTTTCAAGTCTCCTCCAGGTATTTTAATCAGCTGTCTTGCAATGTCAGGGGTCAAAGCCAGAAGTGAAGAGAATGTAAACAGATACCATTTTCAAATATTTATCAAAGGTTGAATTTTAGAGTTTTTAGACCATAAATTAACTCAAATGGTTTGTAATTTTAGAAAAAACTCGAATGGAAAAAACTTGAATCAATGAGTTTGGGGTTAACAACCTGAAAACCTGAAATGATTGTGTTATTGGGTGAAATACTCTGAAAAAACCGTGAACATCGTGAAGGCTATTAACATCTTCAAATGGTTCAAGGGACCATGGCCAACTTCTACATGACCTCAACAGGTTTTAGATGATGTATTTTTGGATTCGAGCCATTTACAGGGTCGAGGTATAATAATATAACAGATCTCATACATGGCAGAGTGCTTCAGGGAGTGCTGCTGTCTGCCACCCATCTTAGTAAGTTCAGTTGGTGTCAGTGGTTCAGTTGAGGAGATCACCTGGTTTCACTTGTTTTGAAAATTAGCTTGGTTCTAATATGTTGGTACTAATATGTTTGTGATGTTTTTTTATTTCAACTTCAATACTTCTTTCATTTTTATTCAGAGGTATCATAGACATGTTCTCGGTGTTACAACTGGAAGTGTGGGTACTTTATTACACCAAAAGATCCTCAATATCTTGATAGGCGATGGGTGGGAACAGGGCAATTCCTCTTGAGAACTGTTCACTATTAGCACAGCTGTCATTTGTTCCTCCTGCCTGGACCCTATTGACATGGTCCTCTTTACAAAATACACATACCCTTCTTATCTCTTCTCCCAGACATCTGCATCCCTCTTGACTGTGCTTTCACCATTGATCGCATTCCTGACTTGTGAATTAAGCTTCTCTTTTGTAAAAAAAAAAAAAAAATGTATTTGTTAGTGCCAAACAAGGACACTGGCCTTCACAGTTAAACCCTGTCTCTTTTACTCTCTGTCTCTGACTACCATCTTAGTCTATTCCTACTCTACAAGTCTGGGTAAACCATAAAGTGACTAATAGTTCCTGACTGTACTTGGGGACTATCCTCTGTCTGCAACTTCCACCTTATTCCAGCTCTCCCAGGTTTTCATGAATAATGCCTTCCTGGGAACTGCGATGAAACCAACCCCCTCTCCATCCTTCAGAAGTCTCTTTTTTTGCCACCCAATTGTAGTGAAAGAACCTGAGACAGATTCATTTAAATCTGATCTTATGTTAGCCATATCAACCATGCTAATGAAATATTTGTTTTCATTTTCCTAAATTCTGATTTAAGGTAGTTTGAGTTTTTTTGCATTTTTTGAATTCTTTTGAGAGTTTGTAGAGCCCTTAAAATCATGATTAGAATAAGAATTGGGTGCATTTGAATTTTCTCATGGCTTTAATCGATTTTGTTTTTTTTTATTCCAATTGTTTAATATAATAAGCAAATATCTGAGTTAAAATTCAAGTATAATTTTGAATTTATTTTAAAAAAAAACTCTAAAGTTCAAAAATCTGAATCTTGATAAATGAGCCTCTCCATGCATTCATGATACCTCACTTGAGGTACATCTTGAAACCAAAATTTGCTACAGGGGAAAATAACTGTACATGTTTTTTTGAAAATAATTTAATTTAATAATTTAATGTTTGGGTTCAAATGCTTCCCATAATATTCAAAAATCATGAAGCAGTCATATCTAAACTGTACATCTGCTCCCCCGGGGGCCTAAAGAATTGTCTATGGAGGACCATCCTGGAGGTCATTTATGTTGAGATAATGCCTATTTCCTTGCACTTCTGTAATGAGGCTTAGTGAGAGCCTCCCTTCGGATTTCATCAAGGGCAGTAAAAGAAGTACCTATGGTTACTTTAAATGATGTTGTTCCCCTGTCTAATTGCAGGAGACTTAAGCATATGGGGCAGCATTAGGCCTACAGCCTCAGGTGAGGTCCAGACGCATCTCTGCTTCTCTCAGATATCTCATAAAGTCCAGACTCAACGTCCTTTACAGTGAATACATTTTTAATTCCCTTATAATTTAAGGGAGCCCAAACATAATGCTGGACCTCAACGAGAGGCTTAAAAAAATAAAGAATCTGAAGACCACTGTCATAAAGACCAACTGCAAATTAACCAAATATACCACTGGCTACAAGTTAAATGCCCAAAATAATAACTGCCTAAAAATAGTCTCATAAGAGGAAAAAAAAAGAATATTTATATATATAACATAATAATATCCCTTCCTGCACCACAAAAAAGGTTCAATCCTCCCGTATTAACAATTTGTACTGAAGAGCATATTTGACTCAAAGAAAAGGTAATGCACTCGTTACTATAATTTTTTGTTTTTATTCAGCACAAATTCAGCCAGACAAATTATAGTCACTCGGGACTGGAGAAGTACTGGGAACGGAATATCCAAACAGAATGCCCTTTGCTGGTCACAGCTCTTCAGCGAGGCTTTAGAAGCACTAGTTCTGATGTAGCCACTTATGTTGTGAAATGTCTCCATAAATGCAGCAGGCTATAGGCTTACACACTTAACATTTTCATTTGAATGTCTGCATACGGAATACTGAGTAACTGGCCAAATAGGTAAGAATAAGTAGAATTGGGTTTTTTTCCGGCCTGGTTTAAAATTGCCTTGGCTGGATTTGTTACCATGGAAATCAAGCTAAATTGCGAGTTTTTAAAAAAAGGGGGGATAAATCAAAGAGCAATTTGGTAGCAACAAGCCCAGAACAACATAAATATTAAACAGAGAAACGCTCCGTGCACTCTCAACGCATGAATTGTTGACTAAGGCTGGGGATTTCAATGACATGCATTTGGTGGCCATTCCATGGCTGTTTTTCAAGCTGTTACCTGTTGTAGAACTAGAGGAGAGACCAAGAGTGGTTTGTAAGGTAATGGCAGTTATAATAAGGAGTGATTGTCCTTTCAGAAAGGGAATTCAGGCATGCATACAAAAAGGAATAACCTCAGTTCATCTTATAATACATCTTAGAACGTTTAAGCAGATTTAACAGAACAGAGCTGAATAACCAAAATATTGGCAGGACTGGGGCAGATCAGTGTAAAGCTGGCCATAGATGCAAAGATCTCAGCGTACGAATCGAGGATTCCTACGATTTTCGGAACGTGTGTGGAGAGTCCCGACATTTTTCATCCGGTGGAGATCGGTCGTTTGGTCGATCAGACAGGTTAGAAAATTTCTGTCGGCTGCGGGTAATATCTCTGCGTGTATTGGCGACCTTACGATTTTCAGTGGGAGACTGCCACCAGCTTTGTCTATCGTACGATTACTGTCAGGGGCAGAACATCGGCTGATCTGTTCTTTAACTCCTTTATTTGGTCGGAATGGTAAGACTTTGATCTGAATGGTTAGTGGCAGGTCGGGAGATGGGAAAGTCCAATCGTACGTTGATTCGTACGATCGGATCTTTGCGTCTGTGGCCAGCTTAAGGGGAAAAAAAAATCATAGCAGCCTCCCTTGGGACGATCTGTGGGCTACACCTCATAGTAACAGCTTTTACTTGTACAATGGAAAGGTTCCCTATAGAATTTCCTGAAAGACTTTACATCAGGGGTCTCCAACCTTTTTTATCCATGAGCCACATTCAAATATAAAAAGCGTTGGAGAACAACACAAGCATGAAAAATGTTCCTAGGGGTGCCAATAAGGGCTGTGATTGGCTGTTTCGTAGCCTCTATGAGGACTGGCAGCCTACAGGAGGTTCTGTTTGGCAGTACACCTGGTTTTTATGCAACCAAAACAGATCACCAAAATCTGTGCCCAACCTTTTACATATGAATGGAAGAACATCTCACCAACAATGTGTTATACTAAAAAACAATCCCCGAAGGGTAAATGGTAAAGGCTGTCTTAGCAGCAAAGATATAACCAACTTCCATTGGAATAGAACTTGGACAGACATGTTTCTATATACTCCTTGGTTTTGACCATATAGTGTATACGGTATTCCTAAACAATTTGCCGTTAAGGTCTGAGTTTGTTTTCTGCTACTGATCTAGTAACTGACAGCACCCAAATCAGCAGGCAGCATTCACTGCAAACAAACATCTGATTGGTTGCTATGCATTTATAAACACATGTTGTGCTTTATACTGTATGTTTTTTAGTCAACTGCACAAGCTTTTCTTTCTGCCTGACCTGCCCCAGACTTCAGCTTAGGCGTCTGCCATGACATTTGCTTGAGTCTGGCACAGCCTCTGTCAATCACTAGCACCTCTATCTTGTGGATGATACGGAATTATATTTTCCCAGATATTAGGAAAACAACAATAGGCCATTAGCAACTAAAACATACGGCCGGCAATCTATGCATTTGGGTCACAATGATGGGTTTATAAAGTGAGAATTGGAAATAAAGATATCCCATTATCAAGTAAGACCACTTTGCCATGTCTCCATGATGTGTGGATGAACTTTGTATAAAACCATCTAGGACAATACCTGGGCCTTCAAATGCATAGTCACAGTTACACAACCGACCCCGCCCCTTGGTCCCTCACCAGCATTGACTAGATCAGGTTTTGCCAGGTCTAACTTTCAAGACCAGCCACCGTCAATAACAAAACCAGATCAACAAGTCCCAAGAATAGCCTAATTTGTGTCGTGAAAAATATCTAAAAAAGAATACTTGGCTTTTTCTCCTACTTATTTCAAACCTAGAATCACTTACCAGGGTCAGCGCCCCCACACTCCAATGACACCCCCTGAAATTTTCTATGCCCATGTTCTACTGGCCCCATGTAAAACTACATTATGCAGCATGCACTGGGCACTTCTCTTACTGAAGATTGCCTATGATTACGTATCTGTGATACGAAACGCGTCAGGATACTGATTATTTTAACACATTGAAATTGAAAAACTTCAACATTTTATTCTTACGAGCGTTGTCCGGAGTGCTTGCCGATTCTTTCTGCAGTACAAGGTTTCTCCCTAAGCTACGGGTTTGGGGCAACGCACCCGGACCACTCGTTCAACTCGGTGAGTGCGGCACCTCCTTACTTGATGTGTGATTGTTAACATTTGGTTATCCAGAAGCGCAAGACCTGGGGTTTATACACCCAGGTCATTATAAAAACAGGGTGAGCGTGTATAACATATGTACATTTGAAAGAGAATTTATACTTCTCGGGAAGAGAAAAGTTTTTTGCCGCCCGCCTATAAATTATTAAGTGAATGTTTTCAGCGCTCCATCTAATTTGTAATTTATAATTGATGCATTTGAGCTGAGCAATATCATATCTTTTTGTATACGAGTCTTACTGAAGATTGGGCTAGGAAACAAAGACTCAGAAAATCCATCTAAAAAATCAACCCATGGAAGGGTACAAAACTAGCCTCTGACAAAGTGAGGTGGTTGGATAGATCGGCAGATATTTGTGAATGTTGAAGGAAGCTATTGATAGTCTAGGCCACTGATTCCAAACCAGAGGCTCACATGTAGCATGTTACTCACCAACCCCTTGGATGTTGCTCCCAATGGCATCAAAACCGGAGCTTATTTTTGAATCGCAGGCTTGGAGGCAAGTTTTGGTTGTATAACAAACAGTTGTACTGCCAAACAGAGCCTTCTTTAGACTGCCAGTACGTGTAGGGGCTACCAATAGCCAATCACAGCCCCAGTTTGGCACCACTGGATCTTTTTTCATGCTTGTGTTGCTCCCCAACTCTTTTTTACAATTGAATATGGGTCACAGGTAATAAAGGTTGGGGACCCCTGGTCTAGGGTAAAAGTGGGAAAAACTCCCAGATCATTCAACAAAAAGTTACTAAGTTTAGTGGAAACTCCACCAATCTTTTAACTCTGGGTGGACGGTGGATTTGTTGATACTTTAGGTCTTGTTCACTGTACGGTTCTTTGTTGATATTTTCCAATGCTGTCACAAGATACAACTTTGAGAATTGCCCTGGTGTTATTAATCTGGGTATAAGTGTCTCCACCAACCCAGAGTTTTATTGTTTGAGCTCATAGGCAGCCATCTTGGAACACTCCATATGTTACCGAACTACAACTCCCAAAATCCTCAGTGAGCAGTTGGTTGGGAATTGCAATTAAGCACCAGCTGTAGAGCCATGTGGAGGTATATTATCCCCAATCGGAACGGATACACATTGCCTTAACCAATTACCCAGTATATCCCTAAATTAATTCATGTGTGTCTTGCTTTAATGACTTTTATTATTTTTGTATCTTTATGATTTTCCTTGTTAACACTACATGACTAATTGCTGGATCCCTGGCTGGCTCATCACTGCCTTATTATACTCAGCCGTCATTGCAACCCGCCGAGGTGCCAGTGGGAAATTCTCTTTGTTTAACCCCGTATGCATACAGAATTTGTCTCTGTTCCAGAAGCAAAACAAAACATTAAATTAAATGATCTTAGCAAATAAAAAATGCCTTCTAGATAACTAGAACCTAAAAACCTGTTATATGTAAAGAAAGCCTGCTGCATCTTGGGAGCAGGGGGTGGAGACATGCAGATGAAGTCCCAAATATGCATCTATATTATTTTGTTCTTTACTTGAAGTTTCTAGACTTTATTTTTTTTTCTGTTCTTTTTTGACTGCGGGAAGCTGTGACTGAAATGTCATTATAAACATGCAATTTTAGGTTTTTAGTGAAAAGGTTGTAAAAGGTTATAAATCTTTCAGTTTATGGTTTATTTGAAAAAAAAAAAATGCCATCACCAGTCCTTTCAGGTATTTTTAGCAATAAATGACATTTTATTTAGCAGCTTAGAAAAACTGACTTTTTATGTAGGGGTGGGTAAGACCTGGTAGGACACTGGAGCCCAAAAAAGAACAGTGGGGATTGAGCACTTTATCATAAAACCCATGTTTGTCCCATGTATTTGGGATGGTGGTAAAAGAGATGACACATGGGGGTAGAGGAATATATGAATAGGAGAGGACTGAATAGAAAGATGAGTAATAAAAAGTAGCAATAACTATACATTTGTAGTCTTACAGAGCATTTGTTTTTAGATGGGGTCAGTGAGTCAGAAGAAAATGTCAAATTAGTCAAAAACTATAAAAGAGGAAAAAATGAAAGCCAACCAAAAAGTTGCTTATCCTTAACCATTCAATAACATACTAAAAGATATCTTTACGTATTGCTTATGTTTTGATCAAGTACAAGGTATTGTTTTATTATTAGAGAAAAAAAGAGAAAAATTAGATCCGTTATAAAACTTTAAATTATTTGATAAAAATGGAGTCTATGGACGATGGCCTCCCCATAATTTGGAGCTTCCTGGATAATGAGTTTCTGGTTAATGGATCCCATACCTATTTCTGTTTTTGTGACACACAAAGAGCAATGATCCTGTTTTTAGGCAATTTACTGCAAGAACAAGTTCAGCATTCATTGTAGGAACCCACATATTGATTGAGTTGAATTCCAGAATAGAAAGCCATATAGCAACCAATCAGCAAGAAGCTCTGGGAGGACAACTATGGTTATAATAATGAAAAAATATTTTTCATTGGTTGATTGTGTCTCTGGTATAAACATATAGTGTTTTGTGGGGGTTTCCCTCCCAAGAACTGGTTTATTGACTAACAGGTGGGCATGGAGTTGACAGTTTTGGGTACAGACTGGCACTGATTCCTCGGCGGGTCTAATCCCATGAGACAAGATGACCTAGAAGTTTTTGCATTCATTACCCACTTAATTAGAAGCATTTTTACTTTGGGGTGACCAAGTAATTCAACCCCAATGGCATAACTCCCAACACACCCAAATTGCGACATTTCATGCTATAGGAACCGCCGTGATGTTCTTCTACAACATACGTCCCATCTTTTTTTTGGATGGATGATTTGGGACAGCCCTTCCAAAATAAGTTGCAGGATAAACTCAACAAAGAAAAGGTTCAAGTTTGATCACTACTTCTTCCTCTGCTATTATTTAACTAGAATACCAGCATTCCCAAACAGACTTTTGGCTTTCTGACGTTCCATGGAGTTGTTGTTCCAAAAACTGGAGAGTTGTATTTTGTACTCTCTTATATAAAGTGCTAATGACTGTTACACAGACACAGCAATGGCCCAGCAAAGAGATACATCTGTAGGGTACAATAGACATTCTTTACTTTCCCTTTACATTTAAGTACTGCTCTCTGAAGCCACTTAAAATGTAGGGTCCAGAAGGCCATGGCTGTTAGCCTCCTGCTTGTCTCACCAGCAGACCTATGGGCCTGAAAACATGAGACAAGATAATAACAACCATTGAATAACAAACTAAGCTCCCCATTCTTCCTTGAATAAGAAGTGAGCTGAGCGTGAGAGGCCTGCTGTGTCCCTTCATTCCCTGTAAGTGAGGGTTTGCTTGAAATCCCTGCAGGAGGTGCTCCCACACCTAAAGCCCTAGGTGCTTTCACTAAATACACGTTCTAATCATGCAAAGGTTTTGCAATGTACTTGTGTAATTGTCCTTGGCTGAGACATTTCATTTAAACCTCTTATGTGACATTACCTGCCTTAAACGAGATGTTAATAACAGCATTAGGTTGATGGTTTATACATTTATTGCTTTTTGCCCGACTAAAAACACCTGCGTCCACCACGGATTTTATGGACAGAAGCTTCTCCTGTCACTTCAGCCCCTGCACCTCCTATAATCCCTTTTATTTAATATTGGCTTGCTTATTATGTTTTCTAGAGACAGAGACATGATAAACAGACATGGATAGATGTGATATTAGAGAGATAGACAGATAACATATAGACAGAGAGAGAGAGAGAGAGAGAGACAGTCAGACAGAGGAAGAGACAGATAGATAGATAGATAGATAGGCAGACAGGCAGAGAGATAGAGACAGACAAAGAAAGAGAGAGAGAGACAGAGAGACAGACAGACAGAGAGAGAGAGAGAGACGGACAAAGAAAGAGAGAGAGACAGAGAGATAGAAATAGACAGTCAGAGAGATAGAGAGAGATACGGACAAAGAGAGAGACAGACAGACGGAGGGAGGGAGGGAGAGAGAGAGAGAGAGAGAGAGAGAGAGAGAGAGAGAGAGAGAGGGAGGGAGGGAGAGATAGATAGATAGAGATAGTTAGACAGACAGAGAAAAAGAGAGAGAGATAGATAGACAGTCAGAGAGATAGAGAGAGACGGACAAAGAGAGAGAGAGACCGAGAGATAGAGAGAGAGAGAGAGGGGGAGAGAGAGAGAAAGACAGAGGTAGAGAGAGAGATAGATGATAGAGAGAGAGAGAGAGAGAGAGAGAGAGAGAGAGAGAGAGAGAGAGAGAGAGAGAGAGAGAGAGATAGATAGATAGATAGATAGATAGATAGATAGATAGATAGGGACAGTCAGACAGACAGAGAGAGAGAAAGAGAGAGAGATAGAGCGAGGGAGAGAGATAGACAGTCAGAGAGATAGATAGAGAGCGACGGACAAAGAGAGAGAGAGATAGACAGACAGAGGGAGGGAGAGCGAGAGATAGATAGATAGAGACAGTCAGACAGAGAGAGAGAAAGAGATAGAGAGACAGAGAGAGAGATAGAGACAGTCAGACAGAGAGAGAGAGAGAGAGAGATATTTTGGGAACAACTACGAGAACAAGAGAGAATTGATGTCACACTCTATAACCTCAATATTTCACAAAGGACTCAATCCTAAGTGATCCATAATAATCTTAGATCTAGTTTTAGATATATGTATGTTATAAAGAAAGCTAGTTTAGTATTAGGATTCCTTTTAGCACATTATATGTTCTTGTTATTTTAATGTGATTTTTCTACTACATGGATAGTCAATGTCTTAATTGTCATTGTGTTCAATATGATGAAGAACAAACATCCCCTGTACTTTACTATCTGGATTCAATCCCAAAATTCTGAATGTTTATGGGCTACTCTCTACTTTTACTGTTTTACTGTATCTTCATTTCTAGGTTTTCTTCTTTTGTGATGTTAATTGGAATTTTAACAAAAATTAAAAAAATTTTTTTAGCAAGTTTTTGTTTCTTAAAGTAAAAATATTAAAGCAGCAGAGAAAACTAATGAAAAAAGGAATGTTCCATTTATTTCTAAAATGACAATTAGACAATAGAAAAATCACAAAATCCACACAAAGATCAATTCATTTTTTTTTAAGGGACATCAAGCCGCGGCGGGAGAGTTTTCCAAAAAAAAATGTATGTGCAAGAGAGAGAAAAAAAAAATAAAAGACGAGTGAAAAGGTATTAATCAGAAGTGGCTATAAATTCTCTCGAGCCTTTGCTCTTATAAAACTCTTTAGAAAAAGTCTTGAAGGAAATGCAGGTCAGAGCCCAGAAAAAGCTCTTGATCAGCGATTGCCGGAGGAAAAAAAAATCTTCCCAGATGCTATTTAATAGGCAGCAATCACCCCAGGAGTGGGAAAAGCCAAGTAGACTTGAAACATGGTCGCAATTCCTAATAGGCCTTGTCACACTTAAAGCAATGTGAGCGCAATCCGGCGAGCAGCCGAAAACGGCCTGGCAATTCATAAAGCCAACAGTTTAAAGTTTATTATGATGAAAGCACTTAATGACAGCCGTCGCTAGGGGCCCCGTCATTTCTAAAGCTGCGCTGAGTATTAGACATGTAGCATGACCACCAATTTGATGTCACAATTGCTACCATGAAATGACCTTTGGTGATTTTTTACTGCATGTGGTGGACAGCTCCTCTTTCACATTAGGGCCGGGGTTTTTCCATGCAGGTTATTATGTTGTCTCAGGCCTATTTGCTACGGGCGAATGTCTCGCCCCTTCTTATTTCCCACAGGCTGCAGAAAAAATCTTGCCGTTATTTGCAGAGCGAACGCAACTCGACCATTGCCGTCGTTTATTACGCTAATTTGTTCAGCGCTCGTAGAGCTTTTGTGCGGCAGTGCAATGGCAATTGTCTGCGTTAACCGCGTCAGGCATGACAAAGCTCATGCCTGACGCAGATTTCACAGACCTCTCTCTTCTCCCTTCATTTCATACACAAAGGGCCGTTTAACAGGCAACGCCTCCTTTCCTTTAAAGGGATCCTGTCATCGGAAAACTTGTTTTTTTCCAACACACATCAGTTAATAGTGCTACTCCAGCAGAATTCTGCACTGAAATCCATTTCTCAAAAGAGCAAACAGATTTTTTTATATTCAATTTTGAAATCTGACATGGGACTAGACATATTGTCAATTTCCCAGCTGCCCCATGTCATGTGACTGCACTTTAGGAGAGAAATGCTTTCTGGCAGGCTGCTGTTTTTCCTTCTCAATGTAACTGAATGTGTCTCAGTGGGACCTGGATTTTACTATTGAGTGTTGTTCTTAGATCTACCAGGCAGCTGTTATCTTGTGTTAGGGAGCTGCTATCTGGTTACCTTCCCATTGTTCTTTTGTTTGGCTGCTGGGGGGGGGGGAAGAAGGAGAGGGTGATATCACTCCAACTTGCAGTGCAGCAGTAAAGAGAGACTGAAGTTTATCAGAGCACAAGTCACATGACTTGGGGCAGCTGGGAATTTGACAATATGTCTAGCCCCATGTCAGATTTCAAAATTGAATATAAAAAAAAATCTGTTTGCTCTTTTGAGAAATGGATTTCAGTGCAGAATTCTGCTGGAGCAGCACTATTAACTGATTCATTTTGAAAAAAGTTTTTTTTCCCATGACAGTATCCCTTTTAATAAAAAATAAATTCCCTGTGTCAGGACAGAGATAAACATTTCTACGATTGTATTTATAAATCAGCGACTGTTAGTGATGGACGAGGCGCAAATTCGTGGTATATTTCCATGTTTTGCCGCTGGTAAATAAATTTGCTTACTGTGGCGAAAATTTGCGCGTCAAAAAAATATGGACTCGCCTGAGAACAGTCGCATGCATAGAAACTGTCAGACGCCAAAGTTATTCGGACGTTAATGCGGGCGTCAAAATTGAAGCTGCATCAAAATTTGCGTTTCGTGAATTTTTCCGCTAATATTGTGGAATTTCGCTGGAAATCCGCAAATTTTTCTGCACAGCAAAACGGGACATATTCGCCCATCACTAGAGACTGTAAAACGATAGCCTTATAGGTACCACGTTGGCGGGTATCACCCAGGGGAATAGAATAAGAAACTCGCCTTCCTCACAATACTTAGACATTGTAGACAAATGCAATTTACATTCTGCAAAACAATAAAAAATAAATCCGCCGTGTCATTTCAAGGATAAAGATAAACATTTTTACGATTGTATATAGAAATGAGAGACTGGTAGTGATGGACGAATAAATTCGTCAGGCGCAAATTGTCGGCGACTTTCCACGTTACGCCGATGGCAAATAAATTTGCAAAACTGCGTCGAAAATTTGTCACATCAAAAAAAAATTTGGACACGCTTCAGAATAGTCACGTGCATAAAAACTGCCACACGGGAAAGTTATTCGAAAGTCCATCGGCTTTAAAATTTGCGATTTTGTGAATTTTCACAGTTTCGGGATTTTCGTGGGAATTTCGCTGGAAATTCGTGAATTCTTCGATGAAACGCGACAAATTCGCTAGCAACTGTAAAATGATAGCCTTATAGGACCCACGTTGGCAGGTATCACCTGGGGAATAGAATGAGAAACTCGTCCTCCTCACAATACTTTTAAATTGTAGACAAATGCAATTTACATTCTGCAAAACAATAAAAAATAAATCCCCCGTGTCATTTCAAGGATAGAGATACACATTTCTACGATTGTATTTAGAAATGAGCGACTGGTAGTGATGGACAAATGAATTCAGCAGGAGCAAATTTGCGGCGAATTTCCTCATTTTGCTGCTGGTGAATAAATTTGAGAAACTGCGGGAAAAATTTGCCATGTCAAAAAAAATTTGGACGCGCATCAGAATATTTGCGTGCATAAAAAACGCCGCACGGCAAAGTTATTCGGATGCCCATTAACTTTAAAATTTGCGTTTCGTGAATTTTTCGCAGTTTCACTAATTTCGTGGGAATTTTGCCGGACATTCGTGAATTTTTCGGTGAAACGGGACAAATTCGCCCATCACTAGCGACTGTAAAACGATAGCCTAATAGGACACACGTTGGCGGGTATCACCCGAGGAATAGAATGAGGAACTCGTCTTCTGCAAAACAATAAAAAATAAATCTTTTCAAGGACAGAGATAAACATTTCTATGATTGTATTTAGAAATGAGCGACTGGTAGTGATGGGCGAATAAATTCGGCAGACGCAAATTCACTGCGAATTTCCACGTTTTGCCGAAGGTGAATAAATTTGCGAAACTGCGATGAAAATTGGACACATCAAAAAAAACTGTTGCGCACCAAAATTATTCGGACACCCATTGACTTTAATGCAGGCGTCAAAATTGAAGCGTACATTAAAATTTCGGCAAAGCTAAACGAGACAAATTCGCCCATCACTAGCGACTGTAAAACGATAGCCTTGTAGGACCCACATTGGCGGGTATCGCCCGGGGAATAGAATTAGAAACTCGCCTTCCTCACAATACTTTTAAATTGTAGACAAATGCAATTTACATTCTGCAAAACAAGGGCAATTTTTTTTTCACAGATTCTAAATATGTGATTTTGGCTTTTGTCTCCGGCGCTGTGTTTTCTAAAATTTTTTTCCTCTTTCTCCCCCCTTTTTAATAAGGCAAATTGTTGCATGACAAACTCATCTTCCACCATTATCATCTGCTGTTTGTGTTCAACAACAGGAGTTCCGCTCTGACAAAATGTTGTAATGGCTGCACAAATTACTCAGCTGAAAGCTTTTCACCAAACCAAACAGTATTAATCAGCAGTTCTTAGGAAGGTGCTAATTAAAAACAATTTTCTTCCTCAGTTTGCAATGCTGAGCCATCTTCATTTGCACAGGACCCTCGATTCAGCCACTGTACATTCCCATGTTTGTGGACTCCATTAAGTGCTCAATCCCTCGTTTAACTGTTTGACGACAAGGTTGCCTTTCATTTGCCCAATGCTAATTGGTGTCTTGGGAGTCATGTGTTTTCTCTAATGTAATACAGTCAAAAATAACAGGAGACAATCCTTTTATTGAATGTTCCTTCCCTTAAAGGGATACTGTCATGGAATTTTTTTTTTTTCAAAACACATCAGTTAATAGTGCTGCTCCAGCAGAATTCTGCACTGAAATCCATTTCTCAAAAGAGCAAACAGATTTTTATATATTTAATTTTGAAATCTGACATGGGGCTAGACATATTGTCCGTTTCCCAGCTGCCCCAAGTCATGTGACTTGTGTTCTGATAAACTTCAGTCACTCGTTACTGCTGTACTGCAAGTTGGAGTGATATCCCCCTCAAAAAGTCAGATTTTCGGGCTAAACTCAGTGCAGACCACAATTACTTCACATTGAGATAGGCGTCTCTCCTATTGACTTATACAGGACCTCAACAGGTCTGAGCTGGTGGATTTTCAGATTTGGGCTTTTTGCAGCATCGGGGTATAATAAATCTGGAAAAATTACAGTTTTTATTTTGCCCCAAAAAGCCTGACCTGATAAAGATTTAGTAAATAACCCCCTAGAGCACAAGTGCAGGAGCGCTAAGAGGTACAAAACCACACCCCTTAGTGCTCATTTACAAAGCACTTGTGTCCCAGGGTTGGCAGTTGAGTGGCGGATCAAAAATATGGAGCTCAGTGCAGAGAGCAGTGTCAGAAGCTAAAGCTCAGTCCTGTCCTTACCACCTCCTTTGGTCACTGCAGTCAGAGGTCTCTGCCCTAGATCTGAACCTTGGCCTGCTCTTGTTTCAGTCCTGCTCCAAGTTCATCCTGTTCATGATTCTTTGCCCAGACTTCACCTTTCCTGGTTATCCTGTTCCTTCAGTCATCACTCTTCTGTACCTGTAGGCACGATTTCAGTCCTCATCTGAAGGGCTAACACCTTCCTCTCTATAGTTTCCTTACAAACCTCTTGCCTGAGACATTACCTGCACTGTGACCAACCTGCTAAGCCTTACAATCATTCTCTCCTCTTCCTAAATCTTTCCTATTTTGTCTATGTTAACCTGAATCCTTCAAGAACTTTGAGAGTCATAAGAATTGAAAGCTGGAAAGGTTCTCCCAGAGCCAGACATGGTTTTATAGTCTGGTGAGGAAGTCTATGGTAGGTCTCGAGACTTATCTTGAGTTTGAGTCACCACCTATGATAGAGAGATACTGCAGACTGTGGTGGTTATGAAGATCAAGTCCAGTTCATATTGAATAATATATACCAAGTAAGTAAATTAATGAAAAAACAAATCTTTGAAGAACAGCTTTCTGAAGCATCTCAAAAGTCAAAATAAAGAAACTCAAAGGACAAATAAACTGGTATTTTTGAATAGATTTATTTTTTTAATGGAGTACTCAAACCGACTTTGAGATACATTACATATTTTTGAGGGTTGTCATTTTTTTGTCCTTTGAACTTAATTTGTTTGGTTTTAAAGATACTTGAGAAAACTGTGCATCAAATAATTAGCACACCAGTGGCAGAATAGCTTCAAGGATGAAGGTGGAAACCAAAATGGTGGGCACTGAGAGAGGACAAGGACATGGTTTTACGTTGTGGTTGCATTGGCGTTTGCTGCAAGTTGCAAAGGAACATGTGTGGGAACAAGTAACTTTATTTAACAACCCGGATGCACCATGGATTTTGAGTTCCATCTAGTTCTTTGCACTGGTTCTTGCATTCATCAATGAGACTTTTTGTTACAGTCCGATATTTCAAGGCAAAAATGAAACCATTTGCTTCAGCTGATAGCGGACGCCACTATGGATTAGATGATCAGGCATTTGCAGAGGCAGGTTCTGTATGTAAAGTTCATATTAAATGGCTTCTTTCAATCTCACTGTTAATGTGTGCCACCTGGCACGATGCCGACACAATTTCATTTATTGCACAAGGCAGTTCATTAGGATTAAGGAAAGGACCATTTCTTGTAAGTGAAATGCATGGGATTTTTCCCGACTGCAACCTTCGTTTAGCACAGTCGCCGCTTGATAAAGTAAAATGATTTGTATAAGACTCTCTGACTGGTTTAATAGGCACTTGAAATTGGTCCTTGCATTTATATAGTGATAACATTTACTACACAGGACAGATTTTTGCCTCCATTCACATTTTAATGGGGGTCGCACATTGAACATTCTGTAGACTAATGAAAACATAATAATGACTGATAATTTCCTTATATTTTGCAACAGGGGGGGTATATTATTCTCTATATAAACTGCATCACAATCTAAAAAGGTGGAGTGCACCTTCTTTTGTGCAGTAACAGTAAAAACCAGTTAAATGCACCATGATTTTAGCTGCAGTCACAGTAGAACCAGTTGGGTTTTAATATAAGACCACCATGTATAAGACACTGATATGTGTCCTAGCACTTATCTCAGGTTTCATAGGTTCAGCTGGACCTGCACTACCTCCATAAATATGATCCCCAGCAGCATGGTTCTACAGATTGTTGTGTAAAATGTCCCATCAACTGTTTCCAATTTCTGTTTCCAAATGTGTGCACCATGTAGGAAATACAGTATCCCCAAGCTGCAGCCCTAGATAAGTAAAGAAGGCCTGTGGTCCTCTACATATTGTATTTGTCACTTTATACTATTCATTTTAATTCAGTTTACTATAAGCAATGGAGCACTGATTTTTTTTTTCTTTGAAAAAAAACAAAACAATTATGCCACCTAACATAAACCAAGATTTTTATTTTTTGAAGAGGCAAATTTATTAAATTGTGAATTGTTTCATAACATAAAGCCAACTAATATTTTTTCCATTCATGTTTTTTTTTTTAAATATATTATTTATATTTTTTGGCCATTTTCGGGTTAAAAAGAAACTGAAATCATTCAAGTTTTAAAAAAAACCTTGAATGTTTGAGATTTATTATACCCTGACTCCGGAAATAGCTCAAATCCTGTCGAGATCATGTAGAAAATCAATGAAGATGTTAACAGCCTGTTTAATATTTGAGTTTTCTTCTGAAGGTTTTGCCGGAAAAATCGAATGATTTGAGCGATTCAAGGTTCTTTTTGCAGAAAAAAAAATCAAATAATTCATGTTTTTGAGTTGCGGGGCTCGGAATTTGCAGATTTGGGTATTTGTCATTCAAGTTTTTTCTTAAATAAGATACCATTCGAGTTTAGAGTTTATTCAAGTTCATTCAAGATAACAATTGACATTTGATAAACCCCGCAAAGTTTCTCTGGATTCATAAATCACAAAAATTCCAGTTAGAAAAACTCAAGCTCTTAGAATTCATAAAAATTGCAGCAAAAAAAACCCAAAATTTTGAAATTTAATAAATTTGCCTAGTTGTGTTGCAGATTTGTGTTTCCCTTTTTATGGCCAGTTGTGTAGCACCCAGTAGTACCCTGACTTTGTCATGTAAAGCAAGTTAATACATGTGTATGGATTCCAGAATGGGAGTACATATGTGGATGCCAAAGGCCTGGAGCCACCATCTTACATAATGGTCTTGCATCGCACATGCTGTAAATAAACTCTTGTTACCATGTGTGCCTAGTATAAATATGACCCATGTTGACAGGCAGTGGATGGACAATAGGTTCTTTAATGTGGACAGTCATAAACCTCACTTGGAATGAATATGGAGGATGCCAGTCTACCATTGATGGGCACCAGTAGACTGGAGAATGGTGACAAAACAAACTAGAAGCCATCTTGTACTTCCAGGCATTATTGGTAAATGAATGGGAATAGCATGAACCCAATGAGATGTATCCTATGTCTGATGGAAATTGACGGTGAGGGTCAATAACGGTTGACTAGGGCTTCATCATTGTATATATATATATATATATATATATATATATATATATATATAATATATATATATATATCTACCTCTCATCGTTTGTCCATATGTTTGTCCTAGTTTGATCCTATTAGCTTATGATAACCTTACAGCCTTCATATAATTTTTCTTTTTTATTTCTGAGTTAACATATAACTGGGAGTTCTACTCCCAAATCAGCTGTATCACTCGTATCTTTAGAAATGCAAATAACTGCTGTCAAATAAACAGTATATAGAGCTTGTAATTGTACCCTCTATTAATATAATAAGATTTAACTGGTTTTGATGGAATGTTGCATTTGTAGCAAGAGAAAAAAAAAACCTGTAATTCCTTCTATTGAACAAATTCCAGCCTTGAGAAAAGTCAGTTCTCCTCCAACAATAAGACTTATGTAGGTTGGGAAGGAATGGTTTCAACTACAACGATAAATGGTAGGTTTGGGTGCATGGAAAAGAACACGACCTTGTGAAATCATATTAAACAAAATAAAGCAGCAGTCACTTGCCTTGTATCGCAGGACAGCTTCCATTGTGACATCCATGAATATGATTTCCTTGAACTATGGGATCCAAGTATAAAACACTAATAACTCATTCACTGGCTTCTTTTGTCCCAAGTTATGCATCAGGCAGCTTACTTTTGTGTCGCTTGCGATTGTCACGGATAGTTTTATATTAGTTCTGGTATTAAAGAAGTTGGATATTTAAGACAAGGGGACAGATCTCATTGTGATTGTAAAGTATATTCAGCTCCTGGCATTGAGGAAATGTCATGTTTTTGTACAAGATCTGCTTGTTATTAAGACACAGGCAATGATTTTATTTTCCCTGCACATAACAGTATGAAGTGATCCTTTTCCCATGCGTTTCTTAGTGATGGTTTATACAGTTATAGAAGTTACATTAATAGTGGAAGATAAAACATGGTTCAAGTATAAGCATTTATTTGAAAAGACATCAAAATTCAACTAATCGTAGAGGAGAATATGAAAAGAACACTCAGAGCAGAATGAGTTGGAAATTAAATATCCGCATTGATCTTGGAGTTTTAGAAATATGAAAGCAGGGATACATCTGAAAATCTGCTTATAATTGGGGCTCTATCAAAAATTGACCCCAGTTTCCAGTAGTGATGACCGAAGGATTTGAGTCCACACTACAATTTGCCCATAACGCCATCCTTTTTTCTCATGGCTTCTGTTCCCAGTTTTGGTATGAACAGTTGGAGACTCCGAGGCGTCTCAGATATTGGCCTTTAATAAATCCATTCCGAGATGAGCCACATGTAGGTTTATTTAAAGTAAATAACTTTATAAAACATATATGTTGATCTCTGCCAGTTTTTGTTGCCTTTTTTTGGGACATACACAAATGTCTTATTTGTACCGTGAACACTTTTGTAGATCATAAACTGAAACTGCACCATTGTGACTTGGCTGGTGAACAGATGTCATTGTAAGGATCTAGATTTGAAGTAGATCCTCTTCTTACTGGCTGTCTTACCATAAACACCAGAAATGAAACTTGCAGGTCCCTGGTGAAAATGGGAATATCACCTTCTTTACTCAAGAGTCTAAAAAAAATTCCACAAGCCTTATTGGCGGTTTAGTGCCAGCCAACAGAGCTCAGTCATTCTTATCTAAGCCCTTCGGTTTCATAATTTCCTGGCCTGAGTATTGTTGCTTGAACACTGAGGTTGTCCCTGTCTCTTACCGTTTTTTGTCCTTTCTGGTTCTGTCTTGGTCTTGTTCCTTTACTGCTTTTCCAATCGCTCTGTCCCACTTTAGTCTGTCCTGCTTCTCCACTTGCTTTTTGTTTCCTCTTTTGAGGCCAATCGGAGGCAGCTTCAAATGAAGATTCTTGGAATTGTTGTTGAATAGTATGTAATGTGCATGCTTCCATTTGTCGCAATCACTGAACAGTTATATTTTTAGACATGATTGGCCATATTAACCATGCATTTGGTTCCAGTGATTCAATCACCCTTGTGGCCATTGTAATGGTCTTGGTGGTGATGGACCTCATGTGGCTGACAATGGTGGGCTTTTCTATATCTAAAAGAACCACATTAACGTTACTCATTGGACTGGTCCATCTGCCCTCTTGAAGTCAAAAATACATTTCCTCCATAGATTTGGTCTAATAGTAGATGGCTTAAAGGTGCTGATCAGCTTAACTCCACCAACAGTTTGAATGAGGATACCATATTACATATGCATTCAAGGTACTACTTTACCTTTAGGGGAAATTCACTTCTTGTTTTTACAACAATGAATTACTAACATTGGAAAATTCGTGTGTACTTTGGCAAATCCCACTTTGATGATAATGTGAAAGGCAGAGAGGCTAAGCTGTTATTCCAGGTGCAGCGAACACTAGAGGCAGTGGGGAAATGAAAGGGCGAGCGATTAATTTTACTAAGCAGAGGAATTCAGAAGCCTCCACACCCTGCAATGCACAAATAGCAATAGCTATCATGCCAGCAAAATGAATGGATCGGCCAATCTTTTGTATGTCGATATAAAACTATACTGGTCTTCTACAAGGTCTTATTTTGTGATGATGATGATGATGATGATGATCCATGCCCAGCAAGAGCTGATGATCGGTAATGAGGCTTTGTTGCTTAATCCTTTTAGTCACTCATGTTTTAAGGATTTGGGGCATAAAGAACAGATACAAATAAATTGGCAACATTTCTACTTTCAAACAGTTTAAATGATTCCATTTTAAAGTTTTTTATCATGCCCTCCCCCAATTTGCATTTATTTTTTACGATAGTTCTGTACTATGTAAGAACATGTTTGGACCTCACCATTCTTTCTTGCTAGCAAGAGCAAAAAGAGGTGCATGAGTGTGCCCTTTAGTGCTCAAGAATACTTCTGTCCAGGGTCTGGCTGTACTCTGTCCCCATGTCTAGTGCAAGGTGCAAAGTGTAGCACAAGTGGGTGCAAGGCAGTGCTATCCTTACTGCCTACTGTAGGACAGGTGGTGACAATGGAGCTCCCTAACTTGCTATTTGAATGACGTGCAAGTTAGGGGGCAGGTGAAGGGAGCAAGGGCACCTTAATGTCTCCATCTGACCACCCCTCTTGAATACAGTGCTGCCTAACATAGGCAGCACTGTATCCATTGATAGAACCCATATATTTTGGTCTGCCAGGGTCAGACTGGGCTGGTGGGACACCGGAAAAAAACCCGGTGGGCCCCACCAACCCAGACCAGATCACCACCTGCCCTTCCTCTCCCGATTGCAGCAAAAATGAAGGGACTGGCGATGGGTGAGAGGAGGGGTGATGTGGGGGCCACTTGGGTAGCAGTCCCGGTGGGCCTCACACACCCCAGTTCAAACCTGCTGTCTGCAAAGACCTGTGGCAATTCATCTATATGCAAGACAGGGCACAACGTGCAAAGAAAAATTAGAAGCATGTGTTCAGACAACTATTGGGCACTAGACCTGGTAAAATCATTTATTACATTACCCCATTGTGGTGAAGTTGCAGAAATGAAAAAACCAGCAGTTATTTTATTTATCTGCCACAAGTTGAAGGGTTGAAGAGCTCAGGTTGGGAAGCCTACGATATAAAAGCAGCTAATTCCATTTCCATATAAATATCCATAACAATATTATGTTGCTGCCGAGTAGCTGTGGTTTTTATTGTCCCTGAGAAGAAAAAAAAAAGCAGCACAAAGATGGTTACAGGTTCTCTGTATTTTTATTTTCGGGGAAAAATAAATTGTCTGCTGAAGCAACCAATTTAACATGCGCCCACGACGACTGGAGGAAACGCTCAAACGGCTGGTTTGCATTGGCCCAGCCTTTATCTAACTCACAGAATAGAGAGCCGCCGTATCAAAAGAGGGACAAATTGCTGTTATTGAGAGGTTAGCCCATCACTTGGCATTTCAATTGAAGTTTTTGTGAGGCAGAAACGTATGATCTAACTGTGGACTTGACCTCTGCCATTCTGGGATCCATGTGGGTGCTCCAGTGGAGCAGAAGGAGCTTTAGCAACAAGGAAAGGGGGAAGAAACACAATGGGACTCGCTATAAAACAAAAGACGCTGATTGGCATTTTATTTAGCATATGCTGTGGGGGAAAGAACATTTTACGCAAACACATTTTTGGCAAATTTTCAAAGATATAAATAGGTTAGTGACATTACTTGTGTATCTATTATGTGTTACACCTTCTACCCGTCACTGACCGGGCTATGGAACTAATGGGCACGTCAGATCCTATTTTCTACTGTTTGGCATTTGGGAAACCTCTCCTTAAATTGCATTTCATATGTCACAGTGGCCAGCCTGGTAATCAAGCCGTGAACAATGAAGATATCACAGTGTACAGTTATTGGCTCTGTTATCCAGACACCCATTATCCAGAAAGCAGAACAATCCTATTGGCATTCGTTTCATGTTTTCTAGGTAGACTTAAGGCATGGTCATCCATAAGGAAAGAAAACACATATATTGTCCAAGAATGTGGACCTTCAGGGGGCTCTCTACTCTACTCTTGCCCTCCCCCAAAAGTAGCTGCTGCCTCTAACCTTACTCACCCCTGACAACATGGACATCTAGAACCGGTCCTTGTAGTTTATTAACTTTTGTTCTAAGACAAGGTACATCATCATTGTATTTTAATACATACAGTATATATGGGATCTATTTTCTGGACCTGGGATAATGAAGTTAAGGGGGTTCAACATGAATTAATGCTGCGTTAGTTACAAATGTCAAGTCGAAACCAGTAAACTTGAGGTTTCAGGCTGACCAATTGCCTCCAGGGGAGTGGAGAGGGCGGGGAACAGATTCTACTCCACCCAACCCTCTTGCTGACCACTCCACACTGTCCCAGCTCTACTTTATATAAGCATGCCCACCCAGCCCCTCCAATGACATCAGAGCAGGGGTGGGGCAAATGCAGGTTAAATAAATTGGAGCAGTGTGCTGGTCCACGTCAGGAACCGGTTGGGTTAGTGCAAGTTAGGGTCAATTATTTTTGCAGACAAATACAAGAGGTCCTCTGCAGAGGACCTCTTATATTTGTTTGTATACATTTTGTGATCTTTGCATCCTCACCGAATGGTTTAAAATTTTGTGGTGAGCACAACTTTCCCTTGTTTGCTATTGAATTAATTTTGACTCTCGTCTGACCCTAACCCAGGGTCTATAACTATCCCTAGCTAGTTACCATCAATTCTAGGGGTTAAATGATACAAAGTGGGGAATGGCATTCCCTGTATATAGTCTAATTATATTGTACAATACAAACAAATTAATTTCCGGGGATTCAATAAGAGCCCTCCCAATCTGTGAATATTTCAAAGTCCTGAGCTGCTGTTTTGGCACCAATATATTTCGGCCTCTGATCAGAAGGTCACTTACATGTCATTCTAGGCTCATTTTTGGTTTTAAATGTGTGCTATTTCCGTTAGGCACCCCCCCCCCCCCCATTCCATCTCTAGACCAGGATTCTAAATAACACCCAATTTCTAGGACCCCACCAACCAGATCTCTATTAGTTTACCAGACTGGCAAGGGGCAGAAAAAAGGATGATACAAAAATTGACTAGAAATAAAAAATATCAGAATGGCAAAGTAGGTTTGATATGTACTATAGTAACACTTTCTATCACTAATGCCCTTGAGCTGTTAGTAAACCACAACACCAAACAACCTGCCCCTCCAATGCCAGACACTGAAGGTTGTTCAACAATTGATGAAGGGCCACAGATTGGGCTCCATGTCGCTAATTGGACTCCATGTCGCTAAAGTCACCATCTCCCACTGTTGCCTTCATTCTGGTCTACTGTATCCATATTGCCCTACCAGGGCCACAACTTGGGGTAGGCAGAAGAGGCACATGCAGGGAGGGGGGGCACTAGACATGTACTGTCTGTCCACCCTTAAGGTGGCCATAGACATAATTACAATCTTACTTGGAAAAGATGTTTTGTTTCAACACACACGTGTAGAGCGGAATGGTCAGATATACATATAGAAACAATAGAATTCTACCTGTACCTGACCATTCAGGACTAACAATGGCCGATGTTTGGGTCCCTTCAAAGGCGCCCGAGCAAAATTTTCTGTCCAGCCCGATCGACAAGCCGACCGAAATCCAAGTCTTCTGCCGATATCGGGCCACCATACACGCACCAAATATTGTACAAAAATTCATTTTGTACAATATTATCCGTGGGTCTATGGCCACCTTTAGTCTGGACCCTCGTCCCTCCACCAACCACTCGTCAATTAACCCTTACCTATTACCCTTGCCATGGTTCCAGCCTAGGGCTTGTCTCATTACTGTACCCTACTTTACCGAAATATCCCCCAGGTCAACCACTCCTATTTGCACCCCCACAAAGACTAATCAGCAATTAGAATTGTTCAGTATTTCCCCATTTTTTTCTGAAATGTCATCCTGAAGAAGGGACCTCAGAGTCCAGAAACCTTGCTGTGTAATGTCTTTAGAGTAACCCATTAAAACTATCAGACTTATGCCACTCATTATCTTTTTCACCACAAAAGTCCAAAAATACCACTAAATTTTTTTAAAAAAGTTTGAGAAATGAAATTGTAAAAAAAAAAAAAAAAAAAAAAAGGGTAAAATGGTCTGTATGAAGAGCTTATTGATGTGAATGTGCTATTGCCCCCAGCCAGTCATCGCATTTAAGTTCTGCTTCATCTTCTCAGCCCCCAAGGCATTTCTTTGTGGAACAATATGATATATAATATTTTTTGAAAAGGGGTTTTTTTTTGCTCCCTCCCCCCAAAACAGCACTGGTTTCTTCGGGTGCATCTGCTGAGATGTCACTTTTTCATCCAGCGACAGGCCCTAAATGTGCTCTCCTTGTCCCTAAACAGATAATAAGCACTCGGTGCACTCCCCCTTCTTGACTCAACACACTGAGACTAATCGCACATAATTGAGGGGGAGGAGCCGAGGGCCGGGTGAGCTTTTGTGTCCAGAGGACAAATGGTCAGTTCATGAGGCTTTTGTCTGATACAGTGATTTCTTACAGCCGTACAGGAAGAAAATAGGAAAAACACCTGCCAGGATAATACATTTATCACCAACACGATTAACTCTTTCCAGGGACGATATCTCTACTGACACAATGGCAACATTTGGATTTTGAAGCTATATCTGGGAATTTTTTTTTTTCTTATATTTTTTTAATTTAAGTATTGTATTACAAACTGTCGGATCGGTTGGCAGTTGAGCACAGACCTGAAATATAGTGGCAAGGGCTGGTTTTAGGGTAGAACGGGAAGGGAACTTGAAGGAGGAGGGATGTATTTAAAGATCCCATTGACTTTGTTATACTGTCTAATCATATAAAGAAATCATCCTACAGACTATAAGGCTCAACACACCTGTTTTATATCATCTTCACCATTAGATAGAGTTACAACTATCCTTTATTACCCAAAGCCCCCTTACCCCTAAATCCAGCCCCGTCCTTGCTTAACTTCCCCTTTATGCTATGGCACATGACTTGTACATAATATCAAGCAGAACGACGCACTCTTAGAACCATGATCAGAATCCCTTTTCGCAGTCATCTGAGCCAATCAGGTGCTGGATAAGTGAGCGGAACCTGGGAGTCTGAGCAGAACCGTCTCTACCTTGTTTTACAAAGAACCAGTAGAAAGGGATAGTGGAGGTTTTCGTCGTAGACTGCGGCTTCTTTCTCTTTCAGCTGCAACAACAACAACAACAACAAAAAAGAACATGAGAAATGGCAAGTTAACAGTCGTATCCTGGAACACAATGGTATTGCTGATTTAAGTTTAGCACAAGGTGCAGATAAGGTGCGGGTCTGGTGCAAATTAAGCGCTCGCTGTATAATCAGCCTCAGTGGAAACTGTCATCAAAACCGCCACCGTATGTAAGCCACGTTTCTTACCCGGGAGCACCGTTATTAAATAAAGATTTCTACCATTTTTATATTCAAGAAAAACCTTCACTCCCCCGGCACAGTCACTGCTATTTATTTATTTCCCATGTTTTGTTATGTATTTATAAATATATGTAACAGCGACCTTGGTTTCACAGGCAGAGTCTCCGGAATTGTGTATTTTTTTACCTGCCCATTCCCTGCCTGCGATGGCAGAGCCTCGGGTTAATAGCGGCAAATATTTTCCAATTTATACAGCAAACGTATCACACCAGAAAATGCCAAGAATCTGCTCCGTCATTGACTTGTGAACTGAAGAATGGATTTACCTTGAAAATTACACAAACCGATATAGAGAATCGCAGCAAAGCAGGAAAAAGAGGTTGGGGTCATTGGCAGCCTTTGTTTCAAGGCACATTCCTTGTATGAATGCAGCACATTTTCCCATATGCGTCACATCCAAATGCACAAATCGCAGGTACCGCTAACCCTAAAAAAAAGTGCAGTGAGTAAAGTGTACTTACGAGTGGTGATGGGCTAATTTGCCCCGTTTCGACGCAAAATCTGAGAGCAGGCGAAAAATTTGTGAAAATTTACGGGCATCAAAATTGACGCCGGCGACAGTTCCGACGCTGGCGACATATGACACACATTAAAGTCAATAGGCGTCTGTTTAATTGTCACCAGCGTCTAAATTGTCTCCAGCGTCGAATTTTAGCAGCAATTTCGCAAATTTATTTGCCAGCAGCGAAACACAGAAATTCCACAAATATGCGCCTGTAGAATAAATTCGCCCATCACTACTTACTTGTGCAATAGCCATGTTTTATCCCATAATGCATTGGTCCCCCCACCCAGAATTCCAGCCCTGTTCTGCTCTCCAGGGGGCATGCGTCAGAATTAATGCAATTGTGCTCACGCTTCAAGGTAAATTAGACGCAATTGCACTGAAGGTTTTCCAAGTGTTTGACATGGCCGTCACATTCTTTAAGCACAAGTACTCGGGGCCAACCTTGCAAAGGCCACATTTTGACTCATGTACCTTCAATAAATGGGTTTTTACCCACAACTGGATTTGTACAATTTGCAGAATCGCAATCAAATTCTGTCTCCCAACCATTAAAGAACCGACCCCATATCTCATCACCTGTGCTCTTCTCAAAATGCTGTTTGTATCTTCAGTGTAGAATTAAGATGAAAATAATTCAATAAAATATCAGAATATTAAACACATCCAACATAAAGATTGAGATAGGGAAAAGTGTAAGCTCTGCTGAGACAGGCACTGGTCTGACTCTATATAGTCTAATCTCTATATAGTTCTATGTTTTATCCAGAATGCTCGAGACCTGGGATTTTTCCGGATAAGGGATCCTTCCATAATTTGGATCTTCATACCTTAAGTCTATTAGAAAATCATATAAACATTAAATAAACCCAATAGGCTGGTTTTGCTTCCAATAAGGATTAATTATATCTTAGTTGGGATCAAGTACAAGCGACTGTTTTATTATTACACAGAAAAAGGAAATCGTTTTAAAATTTTGAATTACAAGTATGGGATCGGTTATCTGAAAACCCACTCTCCGGAAAACTCCAAATTATGGAAAGACGGTCTCCCATAGACTCCATTTTATCCAAATAATCCAAATTTTTAAAAACGATTTCCTTTTTCTGTGTCGCTTGTACTTGATCCCAACTAAGATATAATTAATCCTTATTGGAAGCAAAACCAGCCTATTGGGTTTATTTAATGTTTACATGATTTTCTAGTAGACTTAAGGTATGAAGATCCAAATTACGGATAGTTTCGTTATGTGGAAGTCCCGAGCATTCTCGGTAACAGGTCCCATATCTGTATCTGTAATATGTTGGCGCTAGACGATAATAAGAATAAAAAGAGTCATATAGATATATTTAGCCCAGATAGAATAAAATAATGTATTGTGCATCCTCGGACAATATTTGCAAAAAATAAAATATTAATATTATAAAGAAAAACGTATGATAATACTATACTACAAAATAAATAAAGGTATGGGACCTGTTATCCAGAATGCTCAGGACCTGGGTTTTCCGGATAACGGATCTTTCTGTGATTTGGATCTTCATTTCTTAAGTCTGATAGAAAATCATATAAACATTAAGTAACCCAATAGGCTGGTTTTGCTTCCAATAAGGATTAATTATATCTTAGTTGGGATCAAGTACAAGCTACTGTTTTATTATTACACAGAAAAAGGAAATTATTTTTAAATGATTTATTTTTGCAGCTATGAGAGACGGCCTTTCTGTAATTCAGTACTTTCTGGATAACGGGTTTCCGGATACCAGATCCCATATATATATATATATTAATAAGATATCTTTCTATCTTACTGCAACTGTCAGATGAGCAGAGCTGTGTTTGATAATGGAGCACAAATCACGTTGCAAAAGAAAAAAAAGAAATTCTGATTTGTTAGACAAAAATAAGGTTCACGAGCAGCCAAAGGAAATTATATGGATGTGATTAGTAGCATTAAGCTTTACTTCATAATTGGACGGAGCACGCTCAGACCCACTGCCAACACAGACTGCGGGAGTGGGAATCACACTGTTTACCCTTTAAAGCGAGCGCAATTATCAACAACACCCGGCCCCGGATTATAAACACGGAGAACTTGTAACGGTCGCCTTGTAAATAGGTGCACCCAGGTGAGACGGGGGGCTCTGCCTCTCCGAGGCAAAATTGTACCCCCAATATTATCCTTCCAACCTGCCACTAAAGGAGAGATTTATTTCTAATATGTTTTTTTTCTTTTCATTGGTTTAGCTGTTACACAAAGATAAGGGGAAATTAACATTATGCAGAATGCCAGGGAAGATTTTTTTTAATTATTATTATCATCAACATCAGTGTTATTATTATAAAGAAACACTGTAAGCATGAAAATATAGCAATAAAAATGATTTTAGTATAAAATGTATATTTTAAATTTCCCATGTATGCGTCTTTAATAAACCAACAGAAATATGTACTACAAGTGTGGGATTTATTATGCGGGATCCCAATATGCGAGAAATACTCCAAATTCCAGGAAGACCATCTCCCATAGAGTCAGTTCTAACCAATCGACTCATTTTTAACAATTTGGAAATACATTTTTTTATTTTATCCTCAACTCACTGAAAGCCTCCTTTTATACTAGGCCTATATTATTTTTACTTTTTTAAATTTAATCGATATATCGAATATATATATTTTAAATTCATGCGTGAGTATCTTTAATACACCTACAGAAATTTGTATTACAGGTAGGGGATCTCTAATCCAGGATCCCAATAAGTCAAAAGCTCCACATAACGAAGACCATTTGATTTTTAAATACATGTTTTGACATCATTTAAGTAATTGCAAGCATTGATATATAGCTGGGGTGTGCAACAAAGAAAGCTTTAATGTAATTATTTGCAGTTTGATCTAATTTTATGTATTTTAGTTTTTTAGCAAAAAATATATTTTGTATGTCTTGTATGCCCATTTTATATACCTGCAATTATTACAGGTAAGGGATCTCTTTATCCAGAAACCCGATATCCAGAAAGCTCCCTATTATGGAAAGTCCGTCTCCCAATTTATATTATATATAATATTTTTTTATTTTTGTTTTTTTTCCCCCATGTATTTGTCTCTGTATTGATGGTGACTAAGCTGCACAAAACCATGTCCGAGACAATAAAACAATTCCTATTGGATTTACTGTTTAGACTTAAGGTCTGGTGATCCATAACCCCAGGTCCCAAGCATAACAGATATTAGGTCCCAAGCATAACAGATATTAGGTCCCAAGCATAACAGATATTAGGTCCCAAGCATAACAGATATTAGGTCCCAAGCATAACAGATATTAGGTCCCATTACTTGAGTCTGTTCAGACAGAAAAAAGACAGACAGACAAGGTGACATATTGTTTCTGATCTGGAAGTTGTCGGCAGCTACAGAGCTGACACTGGGGTGGAGCAGAAAGGGCCCTAGACATTGGAGGGGCCACCATTGAGGGGAGATGTATATAAAACTATAAAGAGCATTGGGATCAATAGTTATGAAATATTTGCAATACGTACATTGGGTATGAGGTTGTACTGCAGTGCCAGAAACTGCTGGGAGTTGTAGTCCTGCTGGAGGGCAGCAGATTGATTATATTCCTTATTTATTTTATTTTTGTTTATTTCCAGCCTTCCTACATTGCCAGGGGGACCCTCCTATTCTGTTAGCTCCATCCCTGAGCGGTAGAAAATACATAAAGGGTCACATACCTTTCCCACGGGCCCGGCTCGGAGAGAAGGTGGTGGCTCAGTGTGGCCACTATAACAAAAGCGCTGGCATATACTGCCGCATGGCACAGATTTGATTACAGCCTTTTGCTTTTTGACGGAAATAAAATTTCACAGCTCACAATGAGAGGTGAAAAGTTTAAGAGGCAAAGCTGTTCCTCCTGATCACTGACTGTTAATCAGCTTCATGGGTGGCTGCCTAAATCTCACCATTTTTTCCTTTTTTTTTTTTTTCCTTTCCCTTTTCTGCTTGCTTTACTGCCAAGATTGGAACTCATTTTTTCCCCTGTTGTAGGAGGAGGGGTGAACAAGTCTCCATAGAATGCAGCTGTATGTGAGTGACATGAGGCTCGAACGCAGAGGGCAAAATTAAAATTCATGAATCTCTTCACAACCATTTGTGTAACAAGATTAAGACGGGACAGCAGAAAATAGCTGCATTATCAGGGCTCTTACAGTTCTCCAGCTGGTTACGCTCTATTCCAAAACAGTAGGGATAAGAGGATAACATGCAGCCTCAAGGAAAACGCCTCTTCTTATTTCGGGAGCAAAAATCATCCTCAGGAAGATGAGGCTTGAAGGATATATAGAGGCGGAAAGAAAAAGAAAACCCAAATCCTGCCAAACCGGCAAAAATATTGAGTTGTAGTTATCAGCGTGAATGCAAAAAAAATAGGGGGAAAAAAAAAAAAAAGAATTGTAACAAAAGCTTCCGGGGGAACGGCAGTTGCCATTTAAACAACACGGCGCTCGCCTTGAAAAGAAAGAAATTACTGACCATGATGCAAAGTACGAGGGAGGTCGGCACTTGTTCCAGGGCTTCTGTGCAAATGTACGAAATTATTTGGACTTGAACGGCGGAACAAGGGTGCGAAGGATCCCAAATGCGCAAATCAAAAGCCTGCGAAAGGCACAACGTTAGGGAAAACGCAGGGCGAAAAGTGAGCAACGGTTGCCCATGAAACCACAGGGGCCCAGGAGGATCGGATCATGCGGCAGAAAAATAAACATGGAGCAAACGAGGAGTTTTAGGAAAAGATATGGCCGTGGCGTAACTGGGCCCCACAGCAAATTATTTTTCAGGCCTCCAAAATGTTTAGTGGTTGACTTGTTTTACCAAAATTCATTGAAACTGTATATGAATTAGGGCTTCATGGGGCCCTATACCTCCTGGGCCCCTCTGCAGCCACAGGGTCTGCTTACTCTATAGTTACACCCCTGGGACACGGGAATATGTAAATATATAGATAAACATATAGATATTATTAATACATACATAAAAAAATGTGCTGGCACTGGCTGGCAGTCTAAGAACCCATGAATAACCAAGGGCAAAATGCAGCCACCCAAACCTTGGGAATAAAAACGAGGAGATACATTACTGGATGTTAAAATGTAACTGTCACAATCATAAAATGCTATAGAATGGTATATATATATATATACTCTCATATATACAGGTATGAGATCTGTTATCTGGAAACCCCTTATCCAGAAAGCTCAGAATTACAGAAAGGCATTCTCCCATAGACACCATTTTATCCAAATAATCCGAATGTTTAAAAATGATTTCCTTTTTCTGTGTAATAATAAAACAGTAGCTTCTACTTGATCCCAACTAAGATATAATTAATCCTTATTGGAGGCAACAAAAACAGCCTATTGGCTTTATTTAAACTTCAGATCATTATTTAGCAGACTTAAAAGAACAGGTATGGGATCCGTTATCCAGAAAGATCCAGGTTATAGGAAGGTCGTCTCCCATGGACTTCATTTTCAAATAACTAAAATTGTAAAAAATGATTTCCTTTTTCTGTGTAATAATAAAACAGTAACTTGTACTTGATCCCAACTAAGATATAATTAATCCTTATTGGAGGCAAAACCAGCCTATTGACTTTATTTAATGTTTCAGTGTTTTCTCCAGTACAGGTTTTGGATCCGTTATCTGGAAATCCGTTATCCAGAAAGCTCCAATTTATGGAAATGCTGTCTCCCATAGACTCCATTTTATCCAAATAATACACATTTTTTTAAATTAATTTCCATTTTCTGTGTAATAATAAAACAGTAATTTGTACTTGATCCCAACTAAGATATAATTAATCCTTATTGGAAGCAAAACCAGCCTATTGGCTTTATTTCATGTTTACATGATTTTTTAGTAGACTTAAGGTATGAAGATCAGTATCCAGAAAACCCTAGGTCCTGAGCATTCTGGATAACAGGTCCCATACCTGTACTATACTAGGGAGGTGCTCCCTCAACCCATCACTTTCTTTATAGTCGCAAAGAACTTTAATCGCCTATGACTGAAAGGGTTTGGATAGATCTTGGCCTGGTATAGCCAAATTCTGATGCTACATGTCTAGGTTTCACAGCATGAGTAAGTGGTTTACAGCAGGAAAAATACGATTGGTTGAGGGAATTCACTAATAAAAAATCTAAACAAAAAGAACGACCTTATGACAAGATATGTGCCCAACCCCCCTGGTGAATAACGGGGCCAGAATTAGGCAGGAGAGGCATGTGACTAGGGTACAACTAGGGGGCACTAGGGATTATACAAATACTTCTGATTCTTCTCCAACTCTGCCCATGTGGGAGGTTTTGGCTGCAAACGAGCAAGTTTTTCATAGACTTATTAATATTAGAGACAGTTCATAAAGGGATTCTTTTAATCTTTTTATGGCACCCTTTCTTTCTTTCTTTCTTTTTTTTTTCAAATAAAAGGGAACAACCCCAGTTTCTGGGCCCTAGAAGTCCTTGAATGTGTATATATATTTTTTTTTTTTTTGTAAGTTGCTTTTATTTGTTTTATAAATAACAAATAGTATTTACAATAGCTTAGTTTGTTTACCACACAAATGAAAACTGGCATATGTTGCTCAGGACTCGCATATCCAGGATCAGGCCAGGATTGAGGCCTACCATCAGGAAAGCTACAGGTATAGTTGGGACTTTATATTAGGAATTCACCAAATCCAGGATTCGGCAAAGATTCTGCCTTTTTTAGCAGGATTTGGATTCAATCAAGTGCCTGGCTGAACCAAATCCGAATCCAAAAAATCACACGGCTTTTCTTCACACAAACAAGGAAGTCAAAAATTGCTTACTCTTTTTTTACTCTCTTTCCCTCTCATTTCCCTAATTTACATATGCAAATTAGAGTTTGGATTCGGTTTGGTATTCAAAGCCAAAGTATTACACTGACATCAGAGCACAGTGAGAGCTTACATAAGCTCCAGGAAAAGTTGTGAAGTAAAAGAGGGAATAGAGAAACTATAGCCCGGTGATTCTCAACCAGTAGCTTGTAAACAACATGTTGCTCCCCAACGCCTTGGATGTTGCTCAAAGTAGCCTCAAAGCAGGTGTACTGCCAAAGAGAGTCTCCTGTAGGCTGCCAGTCCTCGTAGGGGCGACTAAATAGCCAATCACAGCACTTATTTGGCATCTCCAGGAACTTTTTTTCCCCCAACTCTTTTTATTTCTGAATGTGGCTCATGGGTAAAAAAGGGTTGGGCACATCACCTTCATATGTTCTCTCAAGTAATCTAAGGAGAATATTCTATGTCCGTAATGTGATATAATGTGATATTTTTTAGTAAAGGCCAATGCCTTATATACTAGGTATGTTTATGTACGGATTATGAGCTTGTCCCTGTAGTCTGCCATTACTGGAACCCTCAGTTCTTGAGCATCCAATCATTACCACTGCACATACATATTAAATATTTAACATGTAAGTACATGAACTGAGAAAATAAAACATGATATAACGCTAAGGACATATATACGGGATACTAGAAAGATTTTTCACAGACTGTAGCTCTATGGATCAATTAGCTGTAAGGTTCCCACAGTGATCTGGCTGTTCGGTTATTCGCTGTACAGAATAAGCCAGTTATTTGCTTCTCTAGTTAGTTGAGGTTATTATGTGTCTATAGAGAACATGAGCGTTGGATGTGTGTGCAGGGAAGCCATCAGAAATCACGGGGCCTGTACAACATTTTCTGGGTCCCCTGGTCCCCGCCCAGCCCCAAAAAAACATTGATGGCCAGGGTTTAAAAGAGAAGAAAAATAAAAAAAAAAGACGACAATTGGTGTCCAGTGGAATTTACCCTTAAAGGTCTTCTTCATTCTCCTCTTCTTCGGGTCTATGCGTTGACTTTCTGCATCTTCTCCTCTTCTTCTGATCCATTCATCAGCTTTCAGATCCATTCGGCGGTTTTCAGCTCCTTTCAAGGGGTTCAGAGTTTGGCAGCTTTCGGCAAACCAAGGGGGGCCCAGATAATGCAGCATGGTCAGATCCCCCCTTAAAGCACCGAGCCTAGTAGTGTCGTACCCCCCTGTGTGTGTGTTCTACCAGTTGTACTTGCTATCCCCCGACCCTCCTGTAATGACATCTCCCATGTGAACATGATTTCGTATAACTGTTGGAGCAGTCATGGGCCTGGGGTGGAAAAGACCAAGTTTAATGTTTTAGGGGCCCTTGTACACTGCCAGACCTGCTCACAGAAACAAAGCAGAGAAATACTTTGCTGAACAGTAAAACAATAGGTAGTTAAACACCACTGTACCCCATGGGGGGAACTGCTCAGGTAGCTTACTTCTCTTCTCTTCCCTGTGGCTCTATACACTGGATATTGTTAATTATCCTGTACAACTTCAGTGACTTAATTGCGCACTAGCAACTTAATGAGAAGTGTGGGCCCTGTGTGCTCCCACTGACTCTCAAGCAGGGAAACATTATGCCCACTTGCCTCTGCCTTTCTATAAAGCGCACAGAAAGATACTTTAATAAAATATACTTTGTGTAAAACAAAAAGTATGAAGATTAGATTTGTAAGTTTCCCTGCCTGCGTATTATATGTGTATCCGCTACTTAGAGGGACTATGTTATTGGAAGGAATTAGTAGAGGTTACAATGTTCAAATACAAAGTTAATTGCGAATGGTGTGACCCCCAATCCAAGGCCTCAGAGGCTGGACAAATGGTAATTCTTTGTTACCTAAGCAAATATAAGTTAATTAGCAGCCCAGTAAGTGTGAAGTCTACACCTATAGTTAAAGGTATTGCTGATGTTTAAAGTAACTTTTAGGATGATGTGCAGGGACTCGGCCCTAAATTCACCCACATATTACCCCTTCCTGCCTAAACCTGAGATGTCTGATCCACAGACTTACGGGCATGGGGGAAATGGGGCGGGGCATAGCATGGTCACATGATGGGGCAGATTTATCAAGGGTTGGATTTTGAATTTGAAAAACTTTGAAATTCCAATTAAAAAAGACCAATTGTTCACCAAAAGTTCACCAATTGACTCCAAATAGGTTATAGGAGGTCCCCCATAGGCTAAACAGAAATTCGCCAGGTTTTAGATAGCGAATGGTTGACGTTGAATTCTTAAAGAGACAGTACTCGATATTTGGAATTTTCAATTTTTTTTTTCAAATTTAAATTGAATTTGGACTATTCCATAGTCGAAGTACACAAAAAAAACTTTGAAATTCAAATTTTTTCAATTCAAAATTCACCTCAACCTCTGATAAATTTGCCCCTTAATGTTTACATGATTTTCTAGTAGATTAAAGTTATGAAGATCCAAATTATGGAAAGATCCATTATCCGGAAAACCACAGGTCCCGAGCAATCTGGATAACAGGTCCCATACCTGTATAAAGTTTATTCTCAATCACTGGGCAGTCCATCGCTTTGGTCCCTTTTGGGACCTTAATATATTTATATAATACACAAAAGCCGTAGATATCTTGTAAATGATATCCTTATAAACGGTGAGTTCTGATGTCATTTCTGTCACATGACTCACTGAAACTTGTGTATTATAATAAATAAAGTAGGATATTAAAAGTCCCCTCAGCCTTCAGCCTTGTGCTTTTATATGGTGATGGAACTCCTTGGTAACTTATAATATCCTTATATTTTGCACTAGGGGGTACTTTATTCACTATACACACACACGAGAAAAACACTAAGGGGGTAATTTATCAAAGTCGTGAAAAGAAAAAAATCGTGATAAGTCTGATTTTCACCCGAAAACACAGATTTTTAACCCGAAAACGCAGATTTCTTATGTTTTATGCCTGAAAACTTCAGGGTTAGCACGAAACCCAGCACAAATCAAATAATCATTGGGACTTCTGCCATTGACTTATATGCAACCTCGAGAGGTCTGAGATGCCGGATTTTCTGATTTGGACTTTTCCATCCTCGGGGGTTTAATAAATTCCGAAAAATTCATGATTTTTTAAATGTCCGATTTAATTTAAAAAAAATAAATTTTTCGTGTTTTTTGCATTTGGAGTTTAGTAAATAACCCCCATAATGTTCCTGTTCCATGTGAAAGCAGTTGTTCTTGTGCAAAGCATAAGTCTATCAGCAATACAGAATGGCTGTGGTTTAATACAAGCAGACTTAGAAACGACAGATAAGTGCCTTTGACCTATATCTTGCAGCTCCTCAGTCTGACATATAACCTCGCAGCTGTGAAATTCCGTATGAGGTTTAGCAGTCGGAGGCGGCCAACTGACCCAGTCATGGAGCGACTAAAGATAAAGATTAAGCCAAGATGGGACACATTTTGTCGATGATTTGGGCGCCTCCGGAATGCAGATTAACCTCATGTTCAAGTTATTTTGTTTCCGATGCTAATGCTTGCTTATTTGAGATGTCCCTGAACCTGACACAATACGTCCTACAAATTATTCTGTGGCCAAGAGAAAAGCGACTTCTTTAAGAAGATTCTTTAGTTAAAGCCTTCTAGACACACAGAGATAAAGCGCGGCTCCACGGCACAAAATAATCACATACAAAAAATACTGTTTAGAAGCCGCACACCTAAGGACCGCTTTAATCAAACAGTTGTTACCTGCCAAAAGAACCATGATCTCTTCAAAATGCAATGTGGATTAAAGTATTATCTGTCGCAAGCAGAGTACTAACCTTGGAGTGGAAGTTGGAAATGTGCTCATCGTAATTTTCATGTCTTTGGATGGAAAAACCAGCCGCCTCCGCTAGATTGCAAAACTGGCTTAAAGTATTCCCCCTCGGTGGAGCAAATACCATCGCTTTTCCCTGCAAGAGAAGAAAGGGGGGGGGGGGAATATGTAAAAATGCTAAGCAAATTCCATCATACATTAAAATAAATCAAACCCAAATGCAGTTTAGAGGGAATTTAGGAGCTACTCTGGCTGCAGCAAGAGGAAGTAACAATGACAAAACACAAAAATAATATTTCATTTGGGAGCTAGGAATATATATATATATAACTATGTTCAGGGTTGAACTGGGCTAGCAGTGGGCCCCGGCTCTTGTGGCCGCCTCCGGCCCAGACCCACTCCATGCAAAAATGATGTTGAAGCCGCGGAAAAAAAAAAATGAACATGCACGATCACGGGGAAAAAACCCCAGTACGTGCCCGCATGCAAGGGGCCCGGAGACAGCAGCCCAGGTGGGCCTTTAGGGAGATTGGCAGTTATCACAGTTGTCCTGAAGGGTAACTAAATTAGGGATGCACCAAATCCTCTATTTTAGGATTCCACTGAATCCCAAATTAGGTAAATGAAGGGGAAGTGCGTGCAGCATGTGGTTAAAACATTTTTTAATTCGTTGTTTGTGTGTCATATGACACTTGGATTCAGCCGAATCTGAATCCTGCTGAAAAAGGCAAGATCTTGGCCAAATTCTGAACTGAATCCTGGATTTGGTTCATCCCTAAACTAAATACAATTAGGGACCAATCAAGTTGTGTTGCATTCAGTACCATGGACAAAGCCTTCAAGATAATACGCAAGACTTTCATATTTTCTTTATCATAAGGGCAAACAGGTTATACAATTCCAAGAGAAGTGGGAATCCTTTAAGTACCGGTGCAACCAACACATCATTTTTGTATCTGACCGAATACCTAATCCTCCACAAAAGTTCTGTCTGAATACCAAACCAATTCCAGAACAAGGGACTCTATACAACACCATGAAAAACAGCCCAGACCATTATTCCTTTTCCACACTTTACTCCATGCTCCCTACAAACAGTTTTTCTGTAGACATTTCTTCTGGAGGCAGTTTGGAATCCATAAATAAGGGTTCCAGCATTTTAGCTGGAATGTCTGGATTGTTTTAGCTAAAAATTGTGTGTGACTATTTGGTAGCCCCTATGTGGACTTGCAGTCTACAAGAAGCTGTGTTTGGCAGTACACCTTGTTTTTATGCAACAGAACTTGCCTCCAAGCCTGGAATTCAAAAACAAGCACCTGCTTTGAAGCCACTGAGAGCAACATCCAAGGGGTTGGTGAGCAACTTTTTGCCTATGAGCCACTGGTTGGGGATCACTGACCTAGAGGCTTTGTTCAAGATACTTTCCATTCTACATCTCTCTTGCAACTGGTTCTTTTATCCTAACAATCTATAAGGAAAGTACCTGGTGGTCTAGCAGGGGTGCAACAGGGAGACCCGTTACACCCAAGGCAGGGATGCCCGCCACATTATTCTCCTTCCCTGCTCTCCGATGCATGCTCCCTCACGTCCGAATAGTAATGATGCTCGTCTTTTTCCGCTTCCGTGTTTGTGCCGCTGCGTGTAAGGTCATCGAGCACTGGCAGGAGATTCAAATGTTCATTGCCCAAAGTAGGTCTATCTTGGTAGTTCCTGGGCTGCAATTTCTAGTTGTTCATCCTGTGACTGACCTTGCCTGTTCCTGTTATTGCTGCCTGTCCTGACTCCTGCCTGTATTTAACCATTCACCCGGATCTTGATTTAAACCAGCTACATTGGTATTTTGACTTGGTCTGTGACCTCTACTACAATCTCCCCTCTCTATTTTGTACTGCACTGCCTGATCTGGTATTGACTCAGCCTGTCCTTTGCCCATGCTCCAATTCACCATTGCTGTTTGCACAAATATGGTTCCCTGGCTCGCCCAGAACTCTCTCCTTATTCCTCTCATGTTAATACCTGCCGTCATCCAAGTAGCAGAGGACTCCTCCCGAAGTGAAAGGTGGTTGGTAAAGGCAGAACAGTGAGCCATGATTGGGACCTTGGGGTTTGTTCTGGGTTTGGGACACCTAACGTCACACAATCCTAATTACAACTCCACTGCCTCAGCAATACTGATTTGTGCACAGCACCCCGCCACCCAAAAAAACACCTCCCCAGGTTCTACAACATTTCCAGACAATACCACCCTTACCTCTGATTTTGTCACCAAATGGCACCAAAAACATTGCACAAGATAAAACATGACTCTTCCTTTTGAAAAAAAATAAATCAAAGGAAATAAAATAATGAGCCGTGGTGTGTAGGTTGCTGATCCTCATGTCATTAACTACACACGTTTTTATGATTGCACAGTTATGTTACATTAATATTTAGAATCTAGCATTCAAAGTAACATTTATGCTCTGATGTAAATCAGTTAATTAAGTGCCCCTGTTTTATCTCATGACAATGAGTGACGTAAGATAATATACGGAATAAAATCATGTCTATCATTATAAAGGGGCAACTTGCCGTACAGTGATTTGTGATCCATAGGATTCTTAGCTATTTAGCTGGCTCACCAAGTTATTTTACACTAGATCTTCTCTCAAGTGGACAAGTGGAAATATATATATATATATATATATATAGCCGAAGAGGAACTTGAGAGAAGAAAATGTGCAAAAGCACAATGAATATGATGCCAAGGAAGCGGCAGATTTAATGCACATATAGGAGCAAAACCAAATCATTATTTAATCATTATTTAATTTTGTGCACGCTGTGAACATTGCCCTCTAGGTGTCTCAGCAGTCTCAGTCTTAAGTGAACAATTCTCTGTTCCAAAAGGCCAATCAGTCAGAGTTTGTATTTTGCAGGCACAAAAAAAACAGGACTGTCTTGATTTGAGATTCAAAACATCCATCTATATTTTATTCTTATTTGACTTTCTAAGGAAGCGGTAAGAACATTAGAGGTCTATTTGTTGAAGCTCATTTTTTTTCTGGGTGAGATTTCAAATGGGGAAACTCAAATTTTTAGATGGGGGAAAAAAACCTAAAATTTCAAGAGATTTATTATACCCCAAAGCTGCTAAGAATCCACATCCAAAAATACTCCCTCTCAAACCTGTCGAGGTCATGTAGAAGTCAATGGCAGATGTTCCTGAAGATGTTTTTAACATCTTGATCTGCGCTGGATAATCTGAAAAAGTCGGGGGGTTTTCGGGCGACAATTAGAAAAAAGCAAACGATTTGGGCGTCAATTTGTATGATTCAAATTGTTGCGAGATTCTGACGCGACTTTTTCCCTCACCGACTTTTTCGAGCTGATTTCTTGATAAGCGAGTT
The DNA here is from genome assembly GCA_038501925.1 of Xenopus petersii. Lineage (NCBI taxonomy): Eukaryota > Metazoa > Chordata > Amphibia > Anura > Pipidae > Xenopus > Xenopus petersii. Next base: position 169,083,279 of record CM076680.1, on the reverse strand, counting down.
AAATTCATGGATGGGAGTTAATTCGACTTTGAAAAAAAAAAAAAAAAGGAGAAATACATTTTGAGTTACAGTAAATATCTTAATCCTGGCATGTGATTCCAAGTCGTATAAAAGTAAATAGATAGTGTGGATTGTAAGTTATATTAATCATTTACACTATTGTCCATTAAGCAGTGAAGTTCCTATAGGACTGTGTTGTTAGTGGAGGTGACAAATCCACTATTGAGGATTCACTGCCGTTAACTTACTTTAATTTAAATACATTTTAGCCTAGAATTGAACACCTTAACAGATCTTTGCTTATGGAAGTTGTATAGTTCAAGATATACAGCAGGCACCAAGTGCTCTCTGGATATCGAGGTGCTCAGAGCTGCACTTGGTGGAGGATATTTAAGGTGTCATCTCCACGATTCTCTGATTCCGTAAGGAAAAGGATGATAATATAGAATAAAGGCCGATACAGGAAAACATTCCAATGAAATAATGAGAGATCCAAGTTGGCAGCCTATTGACTAATAAATGGTAAAGTAGGCACTACGGCTCTGCATGATTCCGAAAGGAAACAACTAAGGATCCTGTAGTGTATCATAATACATATCAACTTAAGAATTGGCACAATCTACTACACGTATCTGATGGCAAAGCTCACATTAAATCTGGTAACTTAAAGTCAGGACTTGCAACCCATTGCCCTGTCTGTGCATAAAGATACATTTACTTACCAGACACTGCATATAAAGTGCAAATTTCAGGTGCAAATAATCATGTGAAGGAAAACATATGAAAACTATGTCATTGCAAATTGGTGCAAGTTGAGAATAACATTGTCATTGTTGGGGGTCCAGTCAATTCCAGCACACCAAAACAGACACAGACCGTTCCAAAACACCATGTGATTTTTATGGCACAAGTCTGCTGTGACTATTGGAACAACACACTGTGGAAACCCTGGAAATTTCTCCACATTCAGGGTGGTGATAGTCGTCAGGTTCCCAAGTATTAAAAGGCAAACGTGCACATGACAGAGGCGGCAGGACAAATGCAATGCGGCGGTATATTGGAGTATGTTTGGATGCAAGTACATTTAATGAATAGCGTTAATAGGAGCAATATTTGCATCCACACTTTTGAGCATAAATGACCCTTAAAGTCTTTTAAAGAGGTCAAAATATCCCTTCATGGAAAAAACCCTGCTGTGCATCTGTTTGTTCGTTGTGTGCACATCTCAACAAATTTTTGTATGTGTGGAACCTTCAGCTCGGAGCAAGAACAGATATGTGGCCTACTATACCAATACTCCTAAGTCAGAAGTCTCCAACCTTTTTTTTGAGAAACATTCAGTTTGAGTTGGGGCACAACACAAGCATGAAAAATGTTGCTGGGGTGCCAAATAAAGGCTGTGATTGGCTATTTGGTAGCACCTATGTGGACTTGCGGCCTACAGGAGACATGACCTATTCCTTCTTCTTCTCCACACTTTACTCCATGCTCCCTACAAACAGTTTTTCTGAAGTCATTTCTTCTGGAGGCAGTTTGAAATTCAGAAATGAGGTTCCATTTTAGCTGGACTGTCTGGATTGTTTTAGCTAAAAAATGTGTTTGTGAGTATTTAGTAGCCCCTATGTGGACTGGAAGCCTACAGGAGACACTGTTTACTCATTTTTACTCACAAATCAAAGGTTGGGGAACACTGCCCTAGGCACTGCTATTTAAAGAAAAGGGTAGGACTTCACCTTCCATGGACATAGGGAAGGCCATACAAGTGGCCAGAATTGGAGAAATAATTAGAATTCATTTGGAATCATGTAAGTACATCAAACTATGTCATATGAAAAGATTGGGGAAGTAAAAAAAAAAAAAAGAAATGAACTACAACAATTTTGTATTGAGAAATAAATGAAACCGTTGCACTGTGTTATTTGGGAAGATCTTCCATTTTTAAGTCTTAAAGCTTAAGGCTGAATGTCCCATCGGAACTGTTTCACAGGCAGGGCACATTGCTGTGTGTTAAGAAAAAAAACTCAAAGTCAATCCCTGAAGAGCAGCAGCGATCTGTATGATAAGGACAAATAAACTCACAATCAATTGATGGAGAACAGCGGGGTTATCCTTTGGAAGTGTATTGCAGCACACCGAAGACATAACCAACAAGCACGTCTTTCATCTCCAAGTTAAAGTGAAAAACCTGCGTTTTTATCAGAGCCGCATCACAGGTGGCGAACATTGTGAAAACAAAATCAGGAGTCGCATGGCCCTTTCACAGCACAAAGCACTCCGACTGAAATTCCTTTCCTGTGTACCTGTTGCCAACTCTGCGGCGGAGCTGTAGGCTGGAGCAAAATGCTTAAGTACCTCCCCTATAGGCCGTTAGCATTTGTATAAAGACAAATATATCTAAACATACACTCATTTAACTCAAGGGCGAGGGAATTCTTGAAGGATTCAAAACTTTATAGGAAAAGGGTAAGGAAAAACATTCCAGGAACAGGCTATAAAACAGGATCTGAGGAATATCAGTTGGAGGACACGGACATTACAAAACGGAGACACTTCCAGAATAACTGGGACTGTACAAATGCACAGAAAGCAATCTATCGTTGCAATGATTTGCATTTATTTTGTTAAAACTGATGTACAGCATTCACCAGCCTACCTTATTATTAAGACCAATTCATAAATGACCCCCATTATTGCTTATAAATTATTTGAACCAGTGAAATTACAGGCAATTGAGGGATAGGAGTGTACATACCCATGCCCCGTTTGCATGTCATATAGTCCTAGATAGGGAGTTTTTGAAGGTATTTTTCAATCAAAAAAAAAAATTTTCAGGTTAAAAATAAAAAACTCGAATTTTTGAGTTCCAAAAAACCTCAAATTCTTCCGGTTTTTGTAAAAAAAAAAAAAAAACAATTTTTTTTCGTAATTTATTATACCCCAAAGCTGGAAATTGCTTAAATCTGAAATAGTCCAGCTAAAACCTGTTGAGGTCCTGTAGAAGTCAATGGCAGAGGTCCCATGAGCCATTTGAAGATGTTAATAGCCTCCAGGATGTTATAGTTATTTTACGGTGTGGGAAAACTTCAAGCTTTTTCCAGCAGAAAACATGATCAATTTCAGTTTATAAAAAACCTCACAAAGCTCTTAAATTCGATCTTTGATAAATAATATCCATAGGGTTGGGTACTTTCAGGCAGTTTGGGAGTTTTGGGTGAAAAGCTCCTGATTCCCTAAAAATGTGGGTGGTCAGCAGGTACCCTGCCAGGGTACACGGGGAAAGTGTAGGCTCTAATACACTGTCACTCCCTCTCCAGTAACAAGAGTCTTTTTTTCTTATCCGAGTTGATCCAACTACTGGAGTGACATCATTTTTGGTCCACAGTGAAATCATTTCTGGTTTACATGGTTCCTGCGTCGGTATGTCATTCAGTTTATGATTAAGGGGGAAGGGGGACTCGAATGTTTCATACAGGTATGGGATCTGTTATCCAGAAACCTGTTATCCAGAAAATGATTTCCCTTTTCTCTGTAATAATAAAACAGTAGTTATACTTGATCCCAACTAAAATATAATTAATCCTTATTAGAAGCAAAACCAGCCTATTGAGTTCCTTTTATGTTTTATGATTTTCTAGTAGACTTAAGGTATGAAGATCCAAATTATGGAAAGATCCATTATCCGGAAAATTCCAGGTCCAGAATATCTTGGATAATAGGCCCCATAGCTGTATTTATGAAGTACAAAAAAACTTAATTGTAAAATGTTGCCATATTAAAGCTTGCAAGTTCATGTAGAAGTCAATGGGAGTTGTCCCAGGCCAAATTCAAGCCATTTTTTTAAATTTGAGATTTGTGAGTTTTTTGAGCTTGTAAAAATTTGAGGTATTCAAGTTTTTTCAATGAACAGGGCTTGTGCTGAACATAATTTCTGTTTTTATCACAAGAAATTGTGTTTTTATTTCTTGTGCTAAAGATGGCAAACAAGGAAACTGAAGGTACTTCATGCTTGGTCCTTGCAAGGATATGCAACCCACTCTATTCGTCCTTTATTGTGACGGTTTTGTCATCAGAAGTCCTTTATGCAGGGAGATTATCTGTGCGCTGGTAATCACCCTGTTTGGTCCATTTAAGCTCAAGAAAGACATTGACTGGATTTAGGTTGATGAGAGCCTCATTCTTGGGGTGTCCAGGGCCCACAGGGCTATGACCTCAAGGACACCCCTTGCATCATCACGGCCCCAGTGTCTTGCAGTCTGCAAATGCGCAGTACTATGGGGAACTAGGCTGGCAGGGCTCACTGGGTTTTTTTGCAATATCCTGCTGGCCCATTCTGGCACCAACTAGTCCCTATATTCAGAGATTTCCATATTCTTTGCAATATGTCGACTTTGCACATTTTATCTATCTCTACATTCTTTTCCTTGGTGCTTTGGACGGGGCAACCGGCTATGTGGTCAACAGAAAGATGATTTATACAGAATGTTACCTGTGCGTGTCCAAAAGTGTTGGGATAACTAATATTTTAACATATTTTGCCAAGGATGTTCTAGAGTTGGTTGTAGCTCACCAGTGATGAAGTTCAAAATATTTTTTTTATGATGTGGCTTAAGATCTGAACAGCGATTTAGCAACTGAAACAATGGTTTTATGTTTTGAAATAAACACTGAAATATAAAATATTCTGGGAAGGTTCCAACTATAAATAAAGTCACGACATCCGTCTGACAGTCCTATTGTCCTCAATAAAAAAGCTGCACAAGCTGGCAGAGCTCCGATCAGGCGCTATGAAAAACAACATTGAGAACAGACACCCAAAACCAAACATTTTATTTAAAGAAGGAATCTAGGTAAACCCCCCCCCCATATAAAATAATTTTAGAGCCTTCCTTCCCACAATTTTGTCCACAAACAAACCAGAATTCCACTGTTGTATATTATTATGAAAAAACTGTGAACCAGGAACACTTTGCATCAGAAGAAGTCAACAAACTGAAGTTGTATGAGGAGCAAAAATTGTATTCAAGCCATTGAGTAGGTCCAATCCATCTAGTGGAGCACTGATCTAAAGCAGTTGAGTTGGGGGTTCATTTAAGAAGGAGAATAGCAATAAAATTAGAATTGGGTGTTGGTAAGGAAACAAAAGGTAGAAGACCATGAAGCTTCATCTAAAAAGTCTGTGTAAAATAGACAAGAATAATTTACAATGAACTTCTCCTGGTAGGGACTCTCTACTTGCCTGCCCTGTCTCCTTTAATGTTTGTAGACAGCACAAAACTTCCTCCTTTGAAACCACCCACCCACCTTGAGCATGAGCATGGCCACTCACACCATCTCAAGTCTTTAGAGAAAGCACATGGGTCACATACACGCCCACGCACCATCACAGACCCCTCATGACCTATTTATATGATCTGCCCCTTCATAGCAACATTGTACATGTGTAGGAATTTTCAGCAGGTGGAACTGATAATGAAGCTAGCGAAAATGGCGGCCGTGAAAAGAAACAAGGATGGTTTGATAGGCTGGTTTTACATTACTATAAAGATTTGGGGCAAAAAATATCAGCAGTTCAGAAGACCATACTGAGGCCAATCTATATGCAATTTATTTGTCTTTTGTTCTCCTTTAATGCAAATTGCAACAATTGTGTGTTCTCCATAATAGTTGTTTTTGATCCAGTTGGTTACCAAAGGTAGGAATGAATATGATTTTATACATCAGAATTCCAATTTTCCTCATTCCAGGGTAAGTCTGCTCTCCTTGAGTGAACTGAGCGTAACAGAGTTGCTCTATTTGCATTGAAAGCTTTCCAGTTATTGTCAAGAACATGAAGTGTTTCATTGTTATCTTTCCACCAACATATAAAGGTGCACTAGATCTGTATTAAACCCCGCCAAACATATTTTCCTCACAGACTCCTACAAATGGGTGGACTCACTGAACAACTATTAAGTAATTACCTTTACCCCCCCCACACACGAATGAACTTCAGTGATGACGCCTGCAGCAGTCAGGGTGCACCTTCCATTAATTCTTTAGAACTGATGGGCATGTTCCTATAGGTCCAGAGACAGTATGACAATTCCCTGTTTTTGTAAAGAAGGGGAGGGAGCACATGATTCTATTTTTTTTGGACATGTAATTGAAAAGGAACACAGGGCAATACAAAAATGGATCTTGCAAGGCATAGAGCTTTTATAACTCCAAAATGTTGGGCACTAGCCTTTCAAAATCAAAATGACTCTATGCCTTACACCTTCCCTTTTTTGTATTGCATCTGGTTTCTCTTCACTTACATGTGGATATATAAGCACCCTCACGACCCTGGACACTATTGGAACTGGGAGCACCAGCAAAAACATAGATGGGAGGCTGGTAAGTAATGGGGTATGCTTATCCTTATTCTGTCTCTTTGGACTTAACTCCATGGAGGGGGTGGATAATGTTGGGGAGTCTGAGGAAATGAGCTTCAATGGGAAGATTAAGCCCTAAGGTAGAAAAGATCTTAGTAAAGTAGGGGATAAGCGACCCTGTGAATGGGGTAAAGCTAGTGGCAAGTAGGTTATAGAATCCTCTAAGAGTGTTAGCCTTATTGCGGGGTATTTTCCTTGGTAACATTCAATTGGTTGTTGGGCTTCAAGTGGGTGGGTAGAATTTTACTTCTGAGCTTTCTTGAGGAATTTCTGGTACCTTGGGAACAAAAACTATGGTGTAAACAACGTAATATAGTGCCACAAATTTGGTGGAATTCCATGGCCTATATTAAAGCACTTGACCATTGGCTTTATGCTTTTAAATGGTTATAAAACTTCTATGTGACTTATAATATCCTTATATTTTACAACAAGGGTGAACTATTTACTATAAAATCTTTGTTTTAGACAGGAAATAATTTTTTTTGTTTTTGCAGAGTTTAGTTCTTATCACCGATTCTTGTTTTTTTTTATTTTATTTTTAGGACCCTGCCCCAACGATTTCCTATTGCTCTGCGAGGAAGTGCTGTTTCCTGTGCAAACTATTTAGCAGGTGTCAGGCTTTGACCTTTTGCTGCCACTTTGGTGATGACTGCAGCAACTTTCTGGTTAACTTTTAGCATGTTATAGAATGGCCAATTTTAAGCACTTTTATTTATTTTCATTTATTTACTTTATTATTTAGTTTTTTTTTATTTTCTAGCTTTTAAATTATCTGCCTTCTTCTAACTCTTTCCACCTTTCAAATGGGGGTCACTGACAAAACTGCTCTGTAAGGCTACAAATGTATTGTTATTGCTACTTTTTATTACTTATCTTTCTATTATTAAATTAGGACCCTAGCACCCAGATTGCTGAAACTGCAGAGCTGCTGAATAAAAAGCTAAATAGCTCAAAAGCCACAAATGATAAAAACTTAAAACAACCGTCAGAGTGTCTTAAAATGTCACTCATCATACATCATACTTAAAGTTAACTCAAAGTTGTACAAGCCCTTTAAGTTAACTTCTAGTACGTTAAAAATACAGCCTGGTTGCTAGGGTGAATAACACCTTAGCAACTAGATAGCTGCCGAAATACCAGACTGGAGAGCAGCTGAACAAAAACTTAAATAACTGAAAACAAACACAAAAAATAAAAACCGAAGACCTATTGGAGTTTGTCTTAGAATATCAATGTCTACATCATACTAAGGTGAACCTCCCCTTTAATGTTGTCCAAGTATTTCTTTTGCAGGTGGAATCAACCATTTTAAAATCTTTTTAAATCCATGCCCCCCCAACTATATAAAATATTAAAATGATATGCTGTGATAACATTTAAAAATAAATACAAATAAAATCATAAGGAATACAGATCACATCCTTCATTTTATTTCAAACATTCCTATAAAAAAGAAAATACTCCAGAAATTAATAATAATAATAATAAGAAGAAGAATCTCTCTCTTGGCAGCTTTGAAGCGTTTTTATTTATTTTACTCCCCACTGTGTTCCTTATCAGAAAGCCAAGAATAAGAAGTTTCCTAGTTTATGATTAGGAAAGAATCTGATAGATTAGAAGACTCAATTGAAGTTGGACATAATGCGCATTAAAGTATTACATGACATTAATCCTGCCATTCCATTACTCTCTCAATCATTGTGCACAGACTAATTATTCTGAAGCCGGCGTTGGGTACAAAATAGAAACATACTTACACTGGGCTTCAGTAATCTCTTTATTGCATCAACAAGGCAGGCTCTGTACTGGTCCAGAAACAAGCTGACACGGAGAAGAGAGAGAGAATTAAATTGGGTTTTATGTTCTAATGATACAGGGAAAGATAAATACACAGCTAATTGCATGTGCTTCTATAATAAATGTCATCAATTGAATATTAAGAGGTGTATTTAGAGATAAGGGGGGTCAGGAGCCCCAATATAATGTCTAGAATGTGCCTCCGGCTGTTTCAGAACTACAACTATAACCATTCTACCTACTAAAGGCGGTTATATACTTAACAACAAATTTATCTGGTTGGGCTTTTTGGGGCAAAACTCGAGATTTATTAAACCCTGATGCCACAAAAAGCTAGAAGCTAGAATAAGAAAATCCACCATCTCAGACCTGTTGAGGTCCTGTATAAGTCAACAGTAGAGGTCCCTGTCCCAAATTGAGGGTATTGCACCAGGTTTACCCCAATAATCTGATGTTTTTTTGAGGCAAAAACTCAAAACAATTCTAGCTTTTACGGAGAAAAGCTCAAAAAATGATACGATTTGGGTTTTCGCTCAATTTTCACCAAGTCAAGGTTTTTTATTAACAAATAATGTCAAATCAGGCATGGGAGTTTGGTTGTGGTTTTTTTTTTTTTTTTTTATAACTTGTTTTTTTATTGCAAATGACAAAGTATAATCACATTGAATATTTATACATAGTTCCATAAAGTGGAGAGCATATCAATTGTGATTCTGAAAATATAGCAGTTCAATAACATTATAAGAACTTTTTAAACAATCAGCTCAGTCATGGCTTATAGCAGTGGGGGGGTGGGACCTGTGGGGATCAGTTCAGGTAGGAGGTTAGTAGTCTGTTAGTTTGATGACTTCTGGGAGGCGCGATATCGGATCTCGATCGTTCTTGTTGTAATGTTGCTAGATATTGGGATGATTCCATGATCAAAGGGTGATCCTTGAGAACTTCCATATCATACCATGACGTGTGTCTGAAGGTGTAGATTGTGAGGCATTTAATATGTTGTGGGAGGTGTGCTATGTATGTGGACCAGGTGTTAAAAAATTTCGATGTGTTGTGTTCTTTCCTGGTTATAGTTTCCAGCCAGTCCATATGGAAAATATGGTGTAGTTTTTGTTTCATCAACATCATTGATGGGGGGTCAGTGTGTAGCCATTGTTGCAGTATCGTTTTTCTGGCGGCTGCAGCCAATCTGCCCAGAAGGTGTTTGTCAGTTTTTGTGATTTGTGGAAATGAATTAAGTGTACTGAATAGAGCCCACGATATGTGTAGTTGAAGGGGTTTTGGTTGTGGTTTTTTAAAATAAATTAATGAGATAAATTTGGATTTTAGTAAATAACCTCTTAAAATTATGAGAAAAAAGTGCAAATCCTTATTCAGTTGCAGATATAAAGAATCATTTATGATCACAAGCACAAGTACACTAGTGGCCCAATCTGAGTATTTTTTTTTCTTCTTAGCAGGTATCAAACAGTAGCTTGTACTTGATCCCAACTAAGATATAATTAATCCTTATTGACAGCAAAACCAGCCTATTGGGTTTAATTAAAATTTAAATTTTTTGCTGATGTCAGGTGCAGGGTTGGTGACGTGGTGACCAGCGATTGGCTAATCACCATGTCATTAACTTCAATGTCCTGTCCAGATTTCTTAAAGGAGAAGGAAAGCTACGGAGGCATTTTATTGCCAATAGATTGGCTGCAATAGTGCAAGCTAGAATGCTATATTTACTCTGTAGAATGTTTTACCATACCTGAGTAAAAAGCTCTAGAAACTCTCTGTTTGTTTAGAATAGGAGCTGCAGTATTAACATGGAGTGACATCACTTCCTGCCTGAGTCTCTCCCTGCTCTGGGCTCAGATTACAGTAGAGAAGGGAGGGGGAGGGGGGAGAGGATCAAACTGAGCATGCTCTTGCCCAGGGCAATGAGGTTTAAGCTGAAGGCAGGAAGTCTGATACAGAAGCCCATGAGTACACAATAGAAGGAAAGAAATGCTGTATTTCTTTTGACAGGGGACTCAGAGCAGCACCACTTTGGGGGTTTACTGGTATATTTAGATGGACCTTTCTGATAAGGCTTACTTAGTTTTAACCTTTCCTTCTCCTTTAATTTGGAAATCCAGACAGGCACTTTCTCTTGGTTTTTGGAAGGGCGGTCTGGGTGAAATCTGGACAGGTGGCAACCCTACTTCAAAGTATATTGATCCAAACTACAAAAGGACCACTTATCCAGAAAACCCCAGGTCCTGCGTATTCTGGAGAACAGGCCCCATACCTGTACAAACAAAAATAATTACAGTAGCATACTGTATAAATTGAAGTGTTGAAAAAACACGTTTTATTTAACCCAAGAATGGCAACATTTGGGCCTTCAATGTCCTTTTATCAAGCCTGGTAGGTTTAATAAAGGGCCTTGAAGGACCAAACTGTTACCTTTCTAGTGATATTTTATGTCTGGGGAAATTGCCCTTTTTTTATCAGCCATGCAATCGTCAAACATTAGGGGGCAGATTAATCAAAGTGTGAAATTAGAGGTCAACTAAGGAATACTGACACTTTTTAAATTAATTTCTATGGGAAGTGAAAGTTCACCATTTTATAAATACATTTCTAACAATCCCATAGAAATTAATAGAAAGTGGTGCGTTTGTCTACGGTGAAATCTGCCGCCAGGCGTTTCAGATGGTTCGGTTGAGTTTGTTCCAAAAAATGAAATCTATTTATTGTTCCATGAATGTAAATTTCAGTTAATAGTCTATTTATTATATCTATTGAGGATAATTGGGGGGTCTTTTTTACGTTAAAGGTTGATTTATTGATTGAAGTATCAAAACGTTCAGAACATTTTCAGAAGTCTTAAATGTCTTAACAGCCTTGTGCACGCGTGACCGTGTTTATTTCTCTGCTCTATGGGCATCGGGCATATCAATCCGTTATTGAACTATAACGCCCAGGATCCTATTCAGCTGCCAGAGATGATGATACGTTTTCCATTGCTCGGTGTGCAACTACAGTGGAGCTTAAAATGCCGATTTATCAGGAGTGCACATCATAAAAACAGCTTGCATAATGGCAGATGAATGATTGTAAGCAGATTTGTATCGGTGCAGTGCAGAAGACGAGCATTATCTTGCTTTTCATCATTAATGGTTTCCAAACAATGATCTCATCAGGAAGTGCAGAGCGGGATTGCCCTGAGAAGGAAACTGTCAGCTAAAGCCGTAGATTGAGGGGTCTGCCGAATGAAATAACACCAAGAAAGACAAGGAAGCTCTGCAAGAGCCACATCAGGCAAATTGGATGAAGGTCTCAGAAGCAATTCAAGAAACCTCGGCACAGATGCTCTCCACAACGAGGAGGTAAAAGATGTCATTCACTCAGGATGGTTAAGGATCTAGCTACTAGGTTATAATGCGGCTTAGGCACAGACCAACAGAGGTCGTGACTTGTTATGCTAATGCTTATCTCAGAGGGCTTTGCTGCAGTAAATTAATAGCAACACTCTGGAGGGAAAACAATGTATAATAAATGCAGGGCCATCTGAAATACTCAACTTGTGATGTTATTGCAGCTCAATTAGAAGCAGCATCATGGGAAATAGACCTAGGGGGTTATTTACTAAACTCTGTTTGGGCTTTTTCTGGCAAAACTTTTTGTTTTTTTTTTTGTTTATTATTTTTTACTTATTAAAGCCCAATGCAGCAAAAAGTCTGAATCCAAAAATCCGCCATCTCAGACCTGTATAAGTCAATGGCAGAAGTCCCTATTCTATTTTGAAGTTTCTGTGGTCTACTCTCGAATTAGCCCAAAAATCTGACCATTTCAGGCAAACATCCAAAGAATCAAGCGTTTTGGGGAAAAACCCCCGAAAACATTGTACGATTTGGGGTTTCGCTTGATTTTATCAAGTTTTTACCAGAACCAATTAGATCTAAAAAGTTAAAATCGGGTATGGGAGTTTTGTCACGGTTTTTTTTTATTTTAAAAATGAGATAAATTCAGATTTTTGTAAATAACACCCACATGTGGTTTGCTTTCTATCTAAAAGCCAGTAGTGGGCTGTCCCTTCAGCAAATAAATATATAAAAGGCATTTAAGAAAACAAATATAACGGTCTATAGTTAAATACAGACATATGGGATTTGACCTAGAGTTTGACCTAGAATTTACTAAGGATGGGAAAGGTAAAACAAAGAAACAAAAAAACCACAGGTACAAATTGCCATTTTTTCCCACTTTGCACTTTATCCTCCCTTGTAGAGCTTAACTGTGTCCTTATGGGGTGAACTGCACAATGTGAGGTGCCATTTAAGAGATATGTATGTGGATGGTCCATGGGTGTCTACATGCAAGTATACATATGTGATACAGAAGCAGACACAAGAGCCTAGGTGTAGAGGCCTATTGTAAGGATTCGCCTTCGCGCTCCTTCCGGCACAGGCGCAGGCGCGCTCATCGGGGAACCGATGCGCGTCGGCGCGCGGTGTTGGACGCCGGCGACGGTTGCCGACGCGATGGCGCCGGCGATGGTCGCGGACGCATGGGCGCCGGACGCCGATGACGGACGCTCTGACGTCAGCTGTGCGACGCCAGCGTGATGACGCCAGTTTGGCGCCAAATAGCTCTATTTAATCTCAATCTGTACTCTGACTCTTTGCCTGGTTATTAGGTTATTTGACTGAACCCCTAGCATTGTATACTACTGATCTTCTGTGTTTGACCTCAGCCTGTTTCCGGATTGCCTTATTGCCGCCTGCCCTGATCTTCTTGCCTGTCTACGATTACGATACTTGCTGCCTGCCCTCGACTTCGGCCTGTTTGACTTCGCTTCTGCCTGAACCCTCTGTACTTCGCTTGGTCAGTCTCATTGGCTACTCGTCACTTCACTTCTCCCTGTTCCACTCCAGGTGGGTTAGTGTTGTGCGAGGCGCTTGTGAGTTCGCATTCTGCTAAATCCTGCTCCTTCTTCGTTGGATCAGACGGTAAGCCTGACAGTATAACCAGGCCATGGATCCAACCGAAGGGGCTTCCCCATTTGCTGTCCTGACACAACAGCTATCGTCCTTGACCCAAGCCGTTCGAGAGCTTCAGAGCGGTTACGCTCAGATACAGGAGCACATCAGAGTACATCCTCCGGCTGTTAACCCTTCCTCTGCTACAGCATCGTCTTCCTCCGCTCCAGCTGAAGTACAAGTAATCACTTCTGAGATTTCGGAGCCGAAAGTCGCCTTCCCTGAAAAGTTTGCTGGTGACCAGAAGTTATTTCGCAACTTTAGAAGCAGTTGCAAACTACTATTTTCTCTTAAACCCCACACCTATCCGAATGAACAGACACGAGTGGGGGTTGTTATCTCCTTCCTGACCGGTGAGCCCCAGACTTGGGCCTTCCGTCTGTTGGATCGGCAAAGTCCTGTTTTGGCCACAGTGGACTCGTTCTTTGATGCCATGGCAGTGGTCTATGATGATCCACACAGAACCTCCACTGCTGAAGCCGCCCTGCATGCCTTGAGACAAGGCACTCGTCCTGTTGAGGACTATACTCTGGAGTTTCGCCAGTGGGCAGAGGATACTGAATGGAATCCCGCAGCTCTGAAGAACCGCTACCGCCTGGGTCTTTCGGCTGAGCTGAAAAATGAGTTGGCCCGTACAGGCATCCCTGGCACCTTGGAGGAACTTATCCATATCTCCATTCAGTTGGATCAAAGACTCAGAGAACGTAGGGAGGAGGAAAAGGCTGAAAAGGCTGGTCTTGTATCTCCTACTTGGCTCTTACCGTCTGCTCCACCTCCTATCCGTATGCCTCCTATGATGACATCTACAGTTCCTACTGCCACTATCAGTACTGCCCCAGAGCCGATGCAGATTGGAGCCATTAAGTCCGCATTAACCCCTGAAGAGCGCCTCAGATGTCGCAGGCTTAATCTTTGCTTGTACTGTGGTCAAGCGGGTCACCTTCTTCGGAATTGTCCAACCCGTCCCTCGGGTAAGGAGACTTTTGGAAGAGACTTTAATGGTTGCAACTTTTCTGTGTCCTTACTGACAATCTCTCTATCCTTGCAGTGGGGAGACAAGGTGTTGGAACTACAAGCAATACTTGACTCCGGGGCAAGTGGGTGCTTCTTGGACCGCGAAGTTTCCCTTCAGTTCCAAATTCCTCTTCAATCAAAGAAGAACCCTATAGCACTTCGTGTGGCGGATGGTTCCCTAATCACTTCGGGTCCTGTGGTTCAAGAGGTTCAAGAGACTGCTGCACTTTTTGTGGTGATTAATAAAATTCATGCGGAAGTAATGAATTTCGATGTGGTTTCGTCTCCATTATTCCCTATCATTTTGGGGTTACCCTGGTTACAGAGACATAATCCTTCTATCAATTGGGCCACTGGTGGTGTAACATTTTCTTCGAAATTTTGCCTTTCTAAATGTTTACTTCAGAATTCGTCTTCTTCAATTAAAGTATGTTCCCTTTCTCCTTCTTCTGAAATTCTTGATCTACTCCCTCTGGCGTATTGGGAATTTGCTGATGTTTTCAACAAGAAAGGAGCCGATAGGCTACCTCCCCATCGAATCTATGATTGTCCCATTAATCTTCTCCCAGGAGCTCAAATTCCTTTCGGACGCATTTATCCTTTAACAGAGCCTGAACTCCTGGAATTACGCACTTATTTGGATGAAAATCTGGCCAAGGGATTTATCCGACAATCTTCTTCTCCTGCCGGAGCTGGGATTTTCTTCATTGAAAAGAAAGACCATTCCTTGAGACCTTGTATTGATTATAGAGACTTAAATAAGATCACGGTCAAAAATAGTTACCCTCTTCCTCTCATTCCGGAACTTTTCCAACGATTTAAGGAGGCCAAGATTTTCTCTAAACTTGATCTACGAGGGGCTTACAACTTGGTTAGAATTCGGGAAGGGGATGAATGGAAGACGGCATTCCGTACCCGTTATGGTCATTTTGAATATCTCGTTATGCCGTTCGGACTTTGTAATGCTCCCGCTACGTTTCAGCATTTTGTCAACGATGTTTTTCGAGACTTTCTTGATATTTTCGTCATCATTTATTTGGACGATATTTTAATTTTCTCTAGTTCCTTGGAAGAGCATAGAATGCATGTTAAGAAAGTTCTTTCCCGTCTCCGTACTCACCAGCTCTATGCCAAGGTCGAGAAGTGCGTATTCGAACAGACATCTGTAGACTTTTTGGGGTTCTTTATTTCGCCTGTAGGAATTCAAATGGATTCCAAGAAGATCTCCGCAATTATTGATTGGCCTGTTCCCTCTTCTAAGAAAGCTGTTCAACGCTTCATTGGATTCGCAAATTTCTATAGAAAATTCATAAAGAATTTTTCTCAAATTATTTTACCGATAACTGAACTTACGCGCTGTAATCAAAAATTTTCTTGGTCACCACAGGCTCAGATAGCTTTTGAGAAGTTGAAGAAACTCTTTACGTCGGCTCCAATTCTTCGCCATCCAGACTTGGCGCTTCCATTTACGTTAGAGGTCGACGCTTCAGAAAATGCTGTGGGCGCTGTTTTATCACAAAGGTCTGGAATTCAAGAAGAACTCCATCCAGTCGCCTTCTTTTCACGTAAATCGGCCAAGTGCGAATGTAACTACGACGTGGCGGATCGTGAATTACTTGCTATTAAATTAGCATTAGAAGAGTGGAGGTATCTCCTCGAAGGTTCCAAACACCCAATTCTCATTTTCACTGATCATAGGAATTTGGAGTACCTACGTTCCGCCAAGAGATTAAGACCTAGACAAGCAAGGTGGGCCCTTTTCTTCATGCGATTTAATTTTCACCTTACTTACCGGCCCGGATCTAAGAATGTCAAGGCGGATGCCCTATCCCGCATGTTTTCGTCTGAGGATGAGACTCTCTCTTCTCCCGAGACAATTCTAAATACAAATAACTTTCTTTTGTTGCAATCTGTTCTTGTGAATCAAATTAAGGATGCATCTAAAACCGTTTGTGAACCTTCTTTAATGCCCAAAGAAGGGTTTCTTCTTCATGAAGGGAAAATCTTTGTTCCTGAACAAATGCGTTTGGAAGTTCTCAAAAACATTCATGACTCTAAACTGGCGGGTCATCCAGGTATTAAGAAAACTATTGTTTCTGCTAAAAGACTATTTCGGTGGCCTGGGATGACTAAGGACTGTTTGAAATTTGTCTCTTCGTGTGAAGTTTGTAACAGATTCAAAGATTCTCATGTTCGTCCTATTGGCCTTCTCCAACCCCTTCCAGTTCCTTCTCGCCCTTGGGGTTCGGTGTCTATGGACTTCATTTCTGACTTACCACTCTCCTGTGATTGCTCCACTATTGTTGTCTTCATTGACCGCTTGACCAAGATGGCTCATTTAAATCTTTGCCTGGACTTCCTTCTGCCTCTGAGACGGCGGATTGTTTCATCAAGGAAGTAGTAAGACTTCACGGTCTTCCCGATGAGGTAGTATCCGATCGTGGTCCACAGTTTACATCTCAGTTCTGGAAAGCATTATGTGGTGCTCTTAAGATTTCTGTGTCGCTTTCATCAGCTTTTCATCCTCAATCCAATGGCCAGACGGAGCGAACTAATCAGACTCTTGAGCAGTATTTGAGATGTTACTCATCTTATCTCCAGGATGACTGGGTTAATCTCCTTCCTCTGGCGGAATTCGCTTATAATAACGCCCAACATTCTTCTATTAACCAGTCCCCCTTCTTTGCAAATTATGGTCTACATCCTGTAACCTTCCCTTCTTCCATTGTTTCCGATATTCTTGTTCCTGCAGTCAAGGACCGGTTAACCTTTTTGGCCGATAATTTTCTGAAGCTCCAGAAGAACATGAGAAAAGCGCAACAGAACTTTAAGATATATGCAGACAAGAAACGAAGAAGTGATCCGGAGTTTAAGGTGGGGGACCGCGTCTGGTTATCCACTGCTAACCTCAAATTGTCTTGCCCCAGTAAGAAGTTGGGTCAACGGTTCCTGGGTCCTTTTCTTATTACTCGGCAGATGAATCCTGTGGCTTTCCAACTTAAGCTTCCGGCTACCTGGCGTATTCATCCTGTGTTTCATGCTGCTCTACTGAAACCAGCCTCCACATTTCATTTTCCTGGCCGTACAGCTTCTCCTCCACCTCCTGTTGTAGTGGACGGGCAAGAAGAGTTTGAGGTTGAGAAGATCCTGGATTCCCGTGTTAGAGGCAAGCATCTCCAATATTTGGTCAGCTGGAAAGGCTTTGGTCCGGAAGAGGATTCTTGGGAGCCTGTTTCAAATATCCATGCCGCTGAGCTGTTGAAGGATTTTCACAAGAGCTACCCTGATAAACCTTCTGCCAGTTGCGTCCTGAGGCCGCTCCTTGATGGGGGGCAATGTAAGGATTCGCCTTTGCGCTCCTTCCGGCACAGGCGCAGGCGCGCTCATCGGGGAACCGATGCGCGTCGGCGCGCGGTGTTGGACGCCGGCGACGGTCGAGGACGCATGGGCGCCGGCGACAGACGCCGATGACGGACGCTCTGACGTCAGCTGTGCGACGCCAGCGTGATGACGCCAGTTTGGCGCCAAATAGCTCTATTTAATCTCAATCTGTACTCTGACTCTTTGCCTGGTTATTAGGTTATTTGACTGAACCTCTAGCATTGTATACTACTGATCTTCTGTGTTTGACCTCAGCCTGTTTCCGGATTGCCTTATTGCCGCCTGCCCTGATCTTCTTGCCTGTCTACGATTACGATACTTGCTGCCTGCCCTCGACTTCGGCCTGTTTGACTTCGCTTCTGCCTGAACCCTCTGTACTTCGCTTGGTCAGTCTCATTGGCTACTTGTCACTTCACTTCTCCCTGTTCCACTCCAGGTGGGTTAGTGTTGTGCGAGGCGCTTGTGAGTTTGCATTCTGCTAAATCCTGCTCCTTCTTCGTTGGATCAGACGGTAAGCCTGACACCTATGGGTCCTACATGCATGGCTCTAACTTATGGATCATGTACAATACATAGTGTAAACAGTGGTGCTTAATGTATTTAGGTCTAATGTGCCCTCCCTGTAGTAATCACAGGCTTCAAAGCCTTCTAATTTAACATTTCTTGTACTTTCTGCTCCCTCGCTTCTGTTCAGGTTCTGGTCAGTGACCATTTGAACTGGATTGTGTATTATGATGACAAAGTAGTATTGTTGCAACTTGTTGTGAGGTTCGGGCAGACAGCACACACACACAGCAGGCAGCATTTTCATAAAGAGAGATAAAGGTGGATGTGCAAAGACGACAATGTAATAAAGAGTATTTAGCATAAAATAATACTAAAACTGCAAAATTGCCCAATAAAGCACTTAGGAGGCTCTTCCCTTCTTTCCACCGTCATCCTTTTTTAAACATCTTCTTTAGCCAATTTATTTTAAGCTGTAGAGCATTATTCCTAGTTGTTATTCTAATAACAGTGTCCACGCTTGATGCCATTTCTACTACTTCCTGCACTTTAGTCTAATCAAGGACAATTTTCAATCCAACGAGGAAGAGATTTCCTTCTGCCGACCTCAACGTCCTGCTGCAACTTATACCGTATGTATGAAGACTTGTCCATGAGGAAAATGACCTCTATTTTCTCTGTTCCACTTTATCAGTCCTACATACACTGAGGTGGAAAGGAATTACCATTCTTCCTTTCGTTGCCTGCTAATCGAATATGTTTTTTGTAAAAATAAAGTGTATGTATAGAATTATACAAAGTAGGGCCTTTCTCGAAAACTTTTATAGCTTCTTTAAAGGGCACCGGTCACCCTGATTTTTTTTAGCTCACCAGAGTTGTGGGTTAACAAAGCCTGCACTCCGGTTGGAGGAAACAGTTGTTTTTTTTTTATTTTTAAATTGCCCCTAGAAACGCTAGGTTGTCCGCACCAGGAGCCTCAATGCTACTCATGTATTGTTATTGCTACTTTTTATAACTCATCTTTCTATTCAGGCCTCTCCTATTCATATTCCAGTCTCTTATTCAAATCAATGCATGGTTGCTAGGGGAATTCAGACCCTAGCAACCAGATTGAGGAAATAGCAAACTGGAGAGCTGCTGAATAAAAAGCTAAATAAGTCACAAACTACAAATAAAAACCGACTGCAGATTGTCTCAGAATATTATTCTCTATGTCACACTAAGGGGCCCATTTATTAAACCTCGAATTTATCTAGTCGAGGTTTCAAAAGGGAAAACCCAAATTTTTTGTGGAAAAAAAACCCCTCACATTATTTAAGGTTTTTTATACCCCAAAGCTGCTAAAAAAGCTGGATTCGAAAATACCCTGTGTTTTTTTTTTTTTGGTCAAAACTCACTAATTCGAATTGGGAATAATCCAAACTTGATCAAACCTTTACCCTGGGAATAATTCTAATTTGACTATTTGCCACTTAAACTCTGCTGAGTTTGTGTATAAGTCAATGGGAGAGGTCCAGTGACCCATTTGAAGATGTAAATAGCCTTTCTGACATTCGAGGTTTTTTTGGAGTTGAATTTGATTTGAATTCCATTCGAGTTTTTGGGTCGGTGTTTTAGATATTCTATTTTTTTTCTTAAATAACCTCCCAATCATATTTCAAGTATATTCAATTTTATTAGAGTTAAAAAAAAATTCAAATGAATTAGAAATTAGACCTTTGATAAATGGGCCTCTATATGACTAAAACATGTCGTTTTGGTCATATAGAGTTTTCCTCTTTCATTTACTTTTCTTATACGAGATGATCCTGGTGACAACAGGGGCTCATTTATGGCTTTCCCCTGAATGTTTATAACACTATCATTTAAAGGAGAAGAAAAGGTTAAAAGTAAGTAAGCTTTATCAGAAAGGTCTATATAAATACACCAGTAACCCCTCAAAGTAATGCTGCTCTGAGTCCCCTGTCAAAAGAAACAGCACATTTCTTTCCTTCTATTGTGTACTCATGGGCTTCTGTATCAGACTAACTGTTTTCAGCTTCAACCTCCAGGGCTAGGGCTTGAGCATGCTCAGTTTGCTCCTCTCTCCCCCTCCCTTTTCTGCTGTAACCTGAGCCCAGAGCTATAAGTGAGCAGGGATCGACTTAGGCAGGAAGTGATGTCACACCAAGCTAATACTGCAGCTGCTAGCCTAAACAAACAGAGAGAGCTTCTAGAGGTTTTTACTCAGGTATGGTAAATCATTCTACCATTCTAGCTTGCACTATTGCAGCTAATCTATTGGCAATAAAATGCCACAGTAGCTTCCCTTCTCCTTTAAATGGTTAGATGGTTTTATTCCCTCTTCTTCTATTAATTGAACCTCAATGATGCGAAAATTATCTTTATGTAATACAGTCTATCAGTGTACATTATACGTACGATCTTCCTTGTTGACGGACTACTCTGAATGTTTAGAATGTCCTCCCTTTTTTCTCTCCTTATATTTACAGTATAACCCAAACAATGAAAAAGAAAAACAACAAAACCCACCAATCTGCTCCTTCAATGATTACTACTTCATTCTTGATAAAGAAGCCTGGGAATGGGGACCTTTAAACTCTTTCTCCTTATACCTACTACTCAAGTATCTGTGGTTACCCCTTATATTTCTTTTTTTTTTATCTCCTACAATATAGACTCCACTTTATTCTTGATAAAGAAGCCTGGGAAGGGGGACCTTGTAACTCTTTATATCTACTACTCAAGTATCTGTGGTTACCCCTTATATTTCTTTTTTTTATCTCCTACAATATAGACTCCACTTCATTGTTGATGAAGAAGCCTTGGAAGGGGACCTTGTAACTCTTTCTCCTTCTACCTACTACTCAAGTATCTGTGGTTACCCCTTGTATTTCTTTTTTTATCTCCTACGATATAGACTCCACTTTATTCTTGATAAAGAAGTCTGGGAAGGGGGACCTTGTAACTCTTTATATCTACTACTCAAGTATCTGTGGTTACCCCTTACATTTCTTTTTTTTATCTCCTGCAATACAGACTCCACTTAATTGTTGATGAAGAAGCCTTGGAAGGGGACCTTGTAACTCTTTCTCCTTCTACCTACTACTCAAGTATCTGTGGTTACCCCTTGTATTTCTTTTTTTATCTCCTACGATATAGACTCCACTTCATTCTAGTGAGTGCCCTGATATATTTATTTATACAGTGCAAATAACTAAAGAACATAAGGAAATATTTAATAAACACTATACAAGTGTTCCCGGGAGCCCACAGTGTGTATCTCCGGTTGGAAATAACTTCTTGACAAAGCACTTAAGTCTTCTGAGTGTGCGAATGTAAATATGTGAATATTTGAATGATTTAGGGGTACAAATATTTCGCTGAATGCAATCATGTATATTTATACAAGAGACTCAATGCGTCTCTCCAGTGTCGTCGAGAATAGACCTTGTTTTCATGTAAATGAGATCACACTGTACAACGGGTTCTCTATTCAGAAAATCAGACAATACCAACCTTGCTGGAAAAAAAACCCATCAAAGAAGAGAATTTAATCTGTGCACCTACCATTTGAATTCGGCTTCTTGCAGCCGGGGCTCTTAATGCCATGTTTTTGCTGACTGACAGCGAAATACACAATCGGCGTTCGGTTAAATTCCGTACCTATTTATCACAACTCATTTAATGTTCAATCTTAAAAAGGGAAGAACGTTTACCTCACTAATAATCTTCACCTCAGTTCAAATTCACCTCATGTGCCCATGTGGAAACAGAATGGATCCCACTGAATAAATACATACCTGCCGAATTGATTTAAAAAAAAAAACACGCAGGGGATGAATTTCGTATTTAAAGGCATTTATTATTTTTGGTGGAGATTTAATAGGATTTAGAGACAAACAAATGTTAAATGCACATTTTCTAAAGCCCAAAGCTGCATTTTTTCTGTGCATTGCTAATTCAATAGGGTTTTATGGTGCATAAAAATTGTAAGGTCGTTTTACTGCTTGTATATGTCCAATATTATTGTAAGCTCTTCAGGGCAGGCACCGCCTGGATCTCTAGTAATTGTGGAGATATATTCTCCCATACTGATCTAATTAAAGGGATGGCTTGCCTTTAAGTTAACTTTTAGTATGTTATAGAATGGCCAATTCTAAGCAACTTTTCAATTGGTCTTCATTTTTAATTTGAACAGTTTTAAAATTATTTGCCATTTACTTCTGACACTTTCCAGCTTTCAAACAACAAAATTTCTACTTTTTATTACTCATCTTTCTATTCAGGCCTCTCCTATTCATATTCCAGTCTCTTATTCAAATCAATGCATGGTTGCTACGATAATTTGGGCCCTAGCAACCAGATGGCTGAACTTGCAAATGAGAGCTGTGGAAAAAAAAGCTAAATAAGTCAAAAACCACAAATAGTAAAGAATGAAAGCCAACTGCAATTTGTCTCAGAATATCACTCTCTATGTCATACTAAGCGGCCCATTTATTAAACCTCTAATTTATCTGGTCGAGGTTTTAAAGTAGAAAACTCAATTTTTTTGTGGGAATAAAAACCCTCAAATATTTAGATATTTATTATACTCCAAAGCTGCTAAAAATCTGAATCCGAAAATGAATCTCAAGCTTGTTGAGGTCATGTAGAAGTCAATGGTAGATGTCCCTGAAGTTGTTTCTTGATATCTGCGCTGTATAATCTGATAAAGTCAAGATTTTAAAGCGACAATTCAATAAAGTTGCTTTTTCCGAGTTCCAATCATATGATTCCAATTGATTCTTGATTTTGCTGCAAAGTTTTTTCGCTCTGACTTTTTCGAGTATAAATATTGATAAATTACTTCATTTCAAGGAAGGGAGTTTGGTCAACTTTTTTTTATTAAAAACTGAGATAAACTTGAGTTTTAAATAGGTGAACAACCCCTATAAGATATAATAGAAGCGTGTTATCGCTTGCTTAAAACTTATAGTTCAACTCATAAGTGACAACCAATGCAAAGTGAGGAGACAAGATTTATATATAGAGATAAGCGTCGGTCTCAAGAAACGTAACAACCCCTTAGAGCACCATGGAACTATATTTTAGGTTATTTTCACTAAATAACTACTTATAATACAAACATGGGATCCGTTATCCAGATATCCATTATCAAGAAAGTTCGAATTATGGGAAGGCCATCACCCATAGACTCCATTTTATTCAAATAATCCAAACTTTTAAAAATGATTTCCTTTTTCTGTGTAATAATAAAACAGTAACTTGTACTTGATCCCAACTAAGATATAATTAATCCTTATTGGAGGCAAAACCAGCCTATTGGCTTTATTTCATGTTTATATGATTTTCTAGTAGACTTAAGGTATGAAGGATCCAAATTAATAACTAGTACAAGTTATAGAACCATGTGTTATTTCTATATTTGCCTTCCTTTGACCAGTCTCCCTAGTGTGTTCAACTGAACCTTCAGAGAACTTTCCTCTCTATGTCTTCATTTATAAACATGAACAGCAGTGATCATATTGGCTGCTTGTCCATATATTGCAAAAGAGGAGCAATGTTTTCATTGCTTATTGGGAAAGCGGTTCTCCTAGGCTCTATAGACAATTTGTCCATTCAGGCAAGGGTCTTGGCACATTTCATTCAAATGGGTAAATGTTAATAATACAAAGAAGAAATGACACATACCCAGAGAAACCAATCACCGTATAATTTGCTCTGTTTATTGTACAAGAAGGAAATATCAAATTCTAAATATTTGTATTTTTTCAATATTGTATACCCTGGGGTTTTATGAGTAAAAACTTAAAGGCACAATAATGGAAACCAACAGCATCACTGAACAAGGAGGCTAATGCGGCAACCTTACCAGAACTAAATCAAAAATGTTTGATATTTGTGTGAAGTGCAAACGTAACTGTAAATCTCTTGGCAAGACCTTGAGTCACCTACATAATCTAGAAACTATCCATATGTGAGCCTTGTCTAAGCCTCAGAGAAGACTGTTGCCTTCCTGCTCTTGTCCACCAGGCTCTCTGATCTGACTTTCATCCTTAATCTGGTCTAATCCTGCCCAGCATTAACTTCATCTGTGCAATAAAACCTGAAGGATCCATACAAATATTTAGCGAGAAAGGCATTTACTAAATTACTTGCTGAAATCACATGCTGTTGTTTTCCTCCTTATTTTAATCAGGTGAAGCAACTAGGGGGTAGGGTTGCCACCCTGACAGCCCGGTTTATGGAAGGGCTGTTCAGGGTGAAAACTGCCTGTCTGGATTTCCAAATTAGGAAATCCGGACTAGACATTTAAGTAAATGGCAGGGCGATCAGTCAATCACTGATCACCACGTCACAAGTCCCACCCCTGCTGTCATCAGCCCCATCCCGATGGCAATGGTCCTGCCTTCTAAATCACCCGCCCTGCCCCTTGATGTCAACCAACCCCTGCCAGCGTTGGGCAAACAGAGAGGTGGCAACCATAATTTGGGGGCACATTTTTAGGTGGAAAACCAGATTTGGCTTTTAATGCACAAAAAAAAGGCCTTCACGCTATATATAACAAGCCACAAACTGTTTCAAAACAAACAGAAATACATATGTAACCCTAATTTGATTACTACTATCTCTTTAAATCACAATTAACGCTTGGCAATCCAGGGGCCCTGTGTCCCTTTTGCGTAAGAAAAGTACTGGGAACTGGAATTTACAGCGCAGTGCCTCCACCTAGGGAACTTCCACTAGGACAAAAAAAACACACAGTTTGCAAATGAAACTGATATAAACTTTATATAAAACAGTAGTGAAAGAACTTGGACAATCTAATACACAATGCACTCCTGCACTGGGGACACTACCTAACTCACTATTAGGTACCTGACTGTTTCTCCAACACACTTTTTATTATCAAAGTCTCAATCCTCTGGAAGGGTTAATAACCACACAGTTCAGTTCAAATAGAATGTCTCTTCCCCAAAACTCTTATACACAAGGTAGCGCTACCTTTCCCAAAAGTACCTCTCCCATTGGAACTTAGCAGCCACTTCCACGTAGCAGGTAAATGCACAAGACCTGACTTCAAGTTGGGGCCCCCGTTTGTATCCTTGCCACTATCCTCCCTTGGGTGGCTCACTTAGCAGGGTGCTCTCAGAGGCAATCACACTGGAGATTACATGCAGCTCTGCAGCAGGATCAATCTCACCAGTTGCACCAAAGTCAGGCACACCTTCTCTCCCAAGGATGCACTGAGGTGCCCAGCCAATCAGATGGCTCTTCAGCCTGTAACTGGGCTGGTTGATGTCACAGACAGAAAAACAGGGGAATGATTTCTCTGGTCCCCTACACATACATTATTAAAAAGTTACATGCCTCTCTAGGTAACAGTACATGCATTACATTGCAAAAGAAAAAATACTGCATTTTGAGGTTTTTTCGCAATCCGAATAAATTGAGGGTTTTTTTTTTTTTTTAAATTAAAAAATAAACTAAAATCTGGCATGGAAATTTAGTCATGGTTTTTTAAAATAAAATATGAAATACATTTGGATTTTAGTAAATAATCCCCGTAATGTTTAATTGATTTTTAGCAGATTTAAGGCATGGAGATTCAGAAAGATTTTATGCAGAGACGTCCAGGTCTCCAGTATTGTTTATAACAGGTCCATTCTTGTACTTGTTTTTAAAATGTATGTGTCGAGTGATATAAGAGAAATTTCACCTTATGATTAAAATAAAAACACTATTAACCTCACAATTATTTTTGTTGGCATGATTTATTGTCAGTTCAGTGAAGTAGGAGAACCTCAAGGGTTCTTCTCCTTTGCCCCCTGCCCATGTTATGTCACTTTGTTGCACCTGAAGTTGGCCACGTGAAAATATTATTAGCTAGTTTTTTTTATTAATGATCACAGTATCCCAATAACACCTAATAACATAATGATCTCATTCCAACTATGACCTCAGAACGGATCACTGGATCAAACAGATTTAGGGGCAGATTATTAAGAGTTGATTTTTTTGGTCAAAAAAACTCAAATTTGTCAAGATTTATTATACCCTGACCCTGGAAATAGCTTGAATCCAAAAATACGCCATGTAAAATCTGTTAAGGTCATGTAGGAGTCAATGGCAGAGGTCCCTTGAATTATTTGAAGATGTTAATAGCCTTCATGATGTTCCAGTTTTTTTAGGAGGGGTGTTACCCGAAAACTTTAACAATTCGCGTGATTTGAGTTTTTCCTGACGAAAACTCGATGAATTCAATATCAATAAATCGCTTATCTGTGTATCTAAATGTATGTGTACTCAGTTTCAGTCACTCAACAGAACCCAAAATACAAGCACTAAATCCACTATTTTAGGATTTGGGATTCAGCCGAATCCTTTGTGAAAGCATTGGCCAAATACTGAACCAACTCTGAACCCTAATTTGCATATTTAAATTAAGGAAAGAAGGAGGAACAAGAATCTCGCATGCAGCGTGAGCTCAAAATTTTTTTTACTTCCTTGTTTGTGTAATGAAAAGTCATGTGATTTTTTTTGGATTCGGATTTGGTTCAGCCAGACACTTGGATTCGTCCGAATAATCCTGCTGAATCTTGGACGAATCCTAAACCGAATTCTGGATTCAGTGCATCTCAACCCAAACTCTTTTCAATACATTTGTCATGTGTTCACAAGGTTCCTAAACAATTTTGTATACACCAATATTTAAAGCAAATAATTAGAATATCTATTATTTACTGTTCACTGGCACTTTATAGGTATGGACAACCTGGACAATGATGCATACATTTTCCCAAAGATCTGTAAAGGTCATTGCCATGTTAACTAATCTTAAGTACAATAATACACCCCCGCAAGGCCACAAGTCATTAAATATTTTTCCTTTCTATGAAGTGTTAAGAGACTCCACTTCAGAAGCTGAACATCAAAACAGACCATGGCAGATCTTGTTTTATTTTCTAAAAGGAATTATTTTATTGGCCATGCATGGGCGCTAATATCAATGGTCTGATCTTTAGTACCAAGTAAGCTAATTGAGCTGTTTGTGTTGATAAACTCCTTTTCCTCCAGACTGTTACTCCCTGGGCCATAATTATTAGCAATTTGCTTAAGTCGTCCATTTACAGATACGTCAAGCATGAAACAGAGGCAATTTCGCAAAATGGAAATGCTTCTCAAAATCAATCTTTAGGAAATAATGTGGTGGAAGATACTGTCTGATAGAAGACTACCTCCTAACTGTCACGGGGAGATGAATATTAATTTGTTGAGGTTAAGGTGGCTTTGTGCTTCATTTGTTGACTTTAATTAGCCATCAAAGCAGCCACACAATTATTTCAACAAGTCTATCCCCCCCACCCAACAGGATTTCTTTTTTATTTTGCCGTATTTCTGTACTTACCAGTCTGCGCAAATAACAATGTCAAAATGTCCGTCCAGTTGAGAGACATCTGTCTCATTATCCCATCGCAGAACTCTAAAAGAGGAAAAATCAGAAGAGAAATTTTGCACACTTTATCGGTAAGAGAAGATGTTCGATGCAACGAGGACAACTTCAAACAAAACAACAAAATGTTTGACATTTCTGAAATAACCATATCTATCCTGCCAGAACTGTGTTGAGTCGGCGTCAACACTCATCTAAAATGATCTAAATTGATTAAATGGGGAGAGTTATCATTCCGAACCAAAATAAACCATATGAGAACTCAGAGAAGGGAGGCGGAATGTTTACACCGAAGGCGTCATTCATTGTATCATATTTGAATGGCATTCAGCAGTGTTATTTAGAATGGAGCCTATAAATAACTAGGAGTAATACTGCTGCTCAATTCTGACTATATCTTAAAGCAGAGTTCTGCTTTCACTTCAGTATTTGACTCTGGCAGCTGTAACAATTTTCTCTACATGATATGATCAGCTGCATCAAGCTATAGCTCCGATCTATCTCACGGCAACAGAAACAGAAATCAGATAAGCATTGTTCTATAGAAAAGTGGACTGGTTAACTGCTCTAGATTTCGAAAAAGTTAGCCTATTAGTAAAAAATCTGAACTATAGGATGACTATAGGATGGACCCAACATTGTCTCTGGAGAGAAAGAGAGGGGAAGAGAGAGGAAGAAGAGAGGAGGTTTTCAACAGATATGGAAAATGTAGTCTTTTGTGTCTGTCCCCTTTAATTTAAGTAATTTTGCTACCCCAAATCATAATTATTATGAACCTGTGGGCGCCAAATAGATGTCAGGTGTGTCATGTATTTATTGCCAATGCATCTGCAGATATTCTTGCTTTACAGATGGAGTGAATCTGACACTTCCCTGCCATTTCTCCACTGAAATGTGCCAAGTGCACCATATTTGTCAGATTGTTATGGTGACTCCACCGTTATGTCTGGAGTGAGCACATGTTCGTTGCAAGTGTGCACTTTTCATTTGATTTGTTCTTGTTCTGTTTTTAAAAAAAATTATTATACCATGGGGTAGAATTTAAAAAAAAACATTTAAAACATCTACCTGACCATCAAGATACTTTTCCTACCAACAATACAAATATGTTACCATTATATGCTATATTAGAATGCGTTGAGTGAGCTTACCACTGTGCACGGTGGGCCCGGGTGCACACACCCCAGACCTTCAGCAAAGGGAGCAGTCACCAGGCTGGCACAAGCCTGGACCCACAAAGTAGTAAAGCCGGAGTCAGATTGTAAAAGGTTAAAAGGCTTACATTTTATTCTCCATAATTAAGAACCAAGGCCTGACGCGTTTCGTGTCTACCAGGGACACTAAGCCTCAGCCTATGACTAAGTGTTGTATGAAAATATGTCTATATAACTGAATGGCATGTCTTCGTTTGCTCTACCCTCCCAACATCTAAAATTTAAAGAAGCTCACCAATATTACCCTTCTCAATTACCACCAACACCCCTGTGGCTTCAGTCTTTCTAGAATGCTATTCACCCTATTTAGATTTCTTCTCCTATTGTATACATTTCAGTAATCTAGGCCCCTCCATTGGGAGGTGAAACATATTAAGCCTAAGATTCCTGTACTCTTTGCCTATGTGTATATAGACAATATAGTGCAGATACCCATATCTTCACGTATTTTTGGAAAAGGCATTAAACCTATGCAGCTTTTCATACAAACACAGCTCAGGGATGCCTGCATGATTTCATAATCACAGCAAATATTTGTATTTTTAATTAACTGCACCTTCTCTGGTTTGTATAAGATAATAAAGATAATGGAATGTTATCTTTATCCCTTTTTTTTTCATTTTCCGACGCTCTGTGACAGAGAAACAGTCATATCTGGGTGGATCTAAATTGCGTTTTAAGTCAGCTTACAACTGCATGGCAATTTGTGCTTTGTGTAAATTGCCGGTGAAATCCACAAGGCAATTCCCTGTGTTGATATAAACAAAACACACGAGATATGAAGCAAACGCCATGTGAATAGAAGAGGTGGAAGTGTAACAGCTCAAGCACTAAACATATTTAACACACACTCACTTAACGCCTACATACCATGGGAAAGATGTGGATTTACTCGGTACAGGAGAAAGAGAGACAATTAGAATGGCATGGCTTCAACCCAAATTGCAAAGCTATTGAGCTACATCTATATTTCCTCTCTAAATCATTTACACTTTAAATTAGCCATGAGCCCAGGATGATGGGATATATCTAGACTCTCAGCCTTAATACACTGCCTAGGCCTAACACTGGCCTCACTACACTACTTCTCTACATGGTATGTCTCTCAGACTATTCTCCCTTGGAAACTAGGCTAAGCCGCCAGTTGTGTGTGGCTAGCTTCATTCCTGTACAAGTATATTTGCATAGCTCCAATAACCATGAGTGAGACACATGGGAGCTGGGAGATTCCTGAATGAGTGGATCTTGTACCTGGTTTAGCCATTCATGATGTGAGTTAAATTGACTTGATCTAATCATTCGTCTCCTAGCAAAACAATCTGATCAGATCGGGCAACCCACATATTGTCATGAGGCGTACCACCCAATAGGATTTTCAAGCCTTCTCAGCTAATTATTCCCAGGAGGGCATTATTTTGCTCAATATACATACCAATAGGCGGACAACTCATATAAACCCATGTATTCTCAATGTTATAATAGGCTGTCAACATTCATCTTCTAGGGGCAACTGATGTAATTATATGTACATATAGGGGGTTATTTATTTAAGTCAGAATGCAAAAAAACTAGAATTTTTTTTTTTTTTTTTAAACTATAATATCCAATTTTTTAGTGGCAAAAAAACTAGAATTCATTGAGATTTACTATACACCAAGAATGGAGAAAATGTGAATCCGAGGATGTGTATAAAAGTCAATGGGAGAGTTCCCTATCCTAATTGGAATTATTTGTGGTCTGCACTGGAAACTTTGGCTTTTCAGGAAAAAAGCCAGAAAAAAATTGGGCAATTAAGGAAAAAAAATCTGAAAAATTATTACAATTCTAATTTTCACTCCATTTTATCGAGTTTTTCTCCGATTCACTTAAATCAAGCTTTTTTTTTTTTTAATAATAAATAAGGTCAAATCGTGGATTCTATTTTGCTGACTTTTTAAAAAAAAAAAAATGATCAGAAAAATTCAGGTTTTGATGAATAACTCACATAATATTAACGACACTCCAATATTAATTGGACCATTGTTTCAGAAAACATGATAGTTTAAAAAAAACTCCAAGGAATAGGCCTAAGGCAGAATAAATTGGGATTTTTGCAATCGATTACTGTTGTCTATGGTCAATCAGACACCCAAGCACATGCCATAAAAAAGTGTAAGTCTTCTTACATTTTATTTTAATTTTCCTTGGTTTTTTTGATAACTGCTCCCTTTGGAAAATCCCATCTTCACATTAACAAAATGATTGACTTAAAGAGAAATTCTTGTGCCGTTTTGCATTCAAGCACATGGATGAAACAAAACTGCCAGCTAGTTCAGAGGTGCCAAAAGGACACGTGTTATATGCCCTACGGATGTTTTAATATTATTTAGCCCACCAATGTGCAGTTCAGCCTATAATGTTATTTGGAGAGATTTGACTAGGGCCAAAAGCTGCTGCTTTGTTGTATGGTGTTCTGCAAATAATGCTGCTGCCAACAAATTTTGGATCCAGCTGATTTGGAGTCGAATACCCAGCTGAGTACCCAGATTTTTGCTTTAAACCACCTGAAGCAAAGCAATTAAATGGGTAACTATGCTGTTTGAAAGCAAATTTCGTAAATTTACCCTGACGCTCCTTTTACACAATGCTTCGTAATGACAGTTTTTACCTCTCTGAATAACAATTTAATAAAGTACCATTTTCCCTGCACAAAATCACTTAATTCTCTTTTATTTGCTTTACTTTTTCGTAGCTGTACACGCACTAAAGTGTATAAAATGTCTGATTGGGGGAAAGGTCCATGTTTTTTGAAGTTGAGCAATGTTTTAATTGGATATTAATAACACTCAGTAAACAAAATTACGTCCTTTGCGGAGATAATCTTATTTCTCAGCATGGGGCTGGAATCTATTATTCCCCAAGTCCATATGTTGAAATACACTGCAATAATCACCAGTGACCCGAGGCATTGCATTAATGTAGATCAGCACTGGGTAAAAAAATTTGCTTTTTGATTGATGTTACAAGGATTAGACGTGGACACCAATAGCAGGTTCTTTCTGTGGATAACCTTGCAAGTCAGACTGTGCCGGGCTACAGGGCTGGTTTTAGGGCAGAACGGGCATTTGCTCTGGGCCTCCAGCACCAAAGGGGAATCTTGGGGAAATGTAGATAAAGACAATATTATATTTTATAAACATCACTGGACATTTTCAGTATAAAGATCATGAATATCCAACCTGTGAACCTCCACATTAGTAATATGCAGCCTCACATTCTCAACCCAAGTCTGACCTCAGCTTGAGAAGGGACTTTAATACCAAGGTTGCCCTTAGTTTCACTTCTGTTATAATTTACTTATGCTTTAATTAGCCTTGGAGGACTCCCATTACCTCCCTTTGTTGCATACCCACCCCCCCCCGAATGTCCAGAATGTGTGTGGGTACAGGTACATGGGGGAAGGGATTGACATGGTAGAGTGATATAGTTACACCATTGCTAGGGTCACCTTCTACAATATTAAATAATGTAGGGGATGTGTTGATTATGTAATTGGGATGGGGTAATGATGCAAGGGGGCAAAGTAATGACTTAATGGTCAGGTGGATCAAAGATATAAAGAGGTGGACATGAAGAGGAGTATTGTTGAGTTGGCAGGGACAAATTTAAAAAGGAATCTGGCCTGAATGAGAGGGTACCAGTAAATCTGTAATACTGTCCATGGCCCTGGTTGATATTTTACCGGCTAGGCCAGGTGGCAACCCTAGCCACTTCCAAAATAATCCTAGAAGTATGTGTAAAAAGCTAATGGAACACCAGTTTATATGTCTGAAACAGTAAAGATTGCAAATTCAGGGGCTTTTGGGGGGGGGGATAAGAGATGTGAGCACCCCGTTGACTTCCTCTGAGAATTTAAGCTGAGTTTAGAAAAACATACATACTATGTCAACACATACACATATAAAAATAAACATTAGGAGTGGTTTATTCCAGGGTTCTTATGCAAAGGTCGAACTTTACCACCAAAGCACAAAGATAGCCACTCAGTTCAGCATGGGTCAGCGATATCTGCTGAATTCCACCACCCCCCCAAAAAAAACATTTCTACACACTAAAAATGCACAGGTTTTATCTGATCTTGATGCATTTACTCTACGGGATATCAGTAATGTGGGTTAAAATGTATAAGTATAACTACATCAGAGCCCGTATTAGGCGGCTTTATGTCGCCAATGCTAAAGACGGATAATGAAAACATGGAGGATAGTCCTCATTTTCCAAATGCACATGGCTCTCATAAGTCTTTCTCAGTATCACTGCAGATAAACCAGTTTGAGCAGCTTAGGAAGAATGATAGCAGCCAAATAAGAGATTGTTGGAGATATGGATATGTATCCAGCATAGTAGACTCATCGAGGAAAGGGAAATGTCAATAAAATGGGCAAATATGTTTGGCAGAAAAAAGGGGTTATTTACTATGAGCAGGGTAGGGTGCAAAGTGCAAAAGATGGGTACAATTTACCATGTTTTTTCAGTTTGTGCCCTGTGTTCTCCCCATGAGTACAGTGCTAAATGGGTTCAGCAGCGGAAGCATTCAGGTGTACCCCCTCCCACATGTCCATGAACTCAGCCACCAAGTTAGGGGGTGGGATTTTGTATCTGGCGCATGGTGCAAAGCACAGCCAGACCCCAAAATGTGCTTTTTGAATGAGTGCTAGGGGGCCATCATTTGTGAACAAAGATTTGTTGCACGTAGTTGTCTCTTGACTTGAGGAGGCAGATTGATCACATTTCAGCTTCGCTTTTTATAAACCATGAAAAGAAAAAATCAATCCATGCAACGTGTTTTGATTCCCCCCTTGATTGCTAGAATATTTTAGGAAAAAGGAAAAAATAAAAATAGCATTGTTCCTTTCATTTTACATAGTTTAGAAAACTCAACTGTTTGGATTTTTTTTAAAATCTCATCAGGTTTTAGGTATCTACATGTTTCCTTTGAATTTTCACAATTTTCTCTTTTGATAAATCACAAATATTTCATTTTGAAAAACACTAATTAAATGTTTTAATTCTTGAGGATAAAAGTGCAAATTCGAAAAAATGTTGGATTTGGTTCAATTGAACACTTAAGATTGAGCCAAATCTGAAGATTACAAAAATTCTAGTATTGAGCTGAATCCCAAACTGAATCCTGGATTTGGTGCTTCCCTACTGCAATTCAATGACTTTTTTATGATGACAGCAACTGAAGGTAAACTACAGTGAATGTAAGCTTGAAATTTCGATTTTTGGACCAACTTATTTGGAAAAAATGGCAATATTTACATCTAGCACTAAATGAATAAAAATAAAGTGCAATCTAATTCTAAAACAAATAAATGAACCACCACTTTTATTATATCACTGGGATTTATATGCAAAAATAAAAATTGAGGAAAACGATTACAATTTACACCAGGGGAATTTAATTCACTGATGATGTATCATGCTGCCGTTTCCCCCTTGCTCTACATTAATTAAGGGAACCAGACATTATAAAACACCATAAAATGCAGCCTGGTGGTTATGTTTTTCTCAGAATGGTGGATTACATTTGGTTTAAATCCTTTAATCTCTGTTTTAAATCTGTGCATTGCATCAGTGTATTTCTATAGTCTATGGCTTCTAAACAAAAGGAAACAAATGCTAAAAATACTTTGGTTATACACCCATCAAAATGATCCAAAATGCATTGGAATGCTATGGTAGTTAGCTGCATAAGAAACATTAGGCAAATGATTGCATAAAAGCATTCACACAGGCATAACAAATGTGTCTATCACAGGTTCCTTTGTGACATAACGAAATGGGCTTGTTCTGGTGATACGCAAAGTACTGCAATGTTTTCTTTCTTTTTATTTTGTCCGTTGAAATTGCATAAAAATGCAGTGGTGATAAACTACTAGTTCAAAAGGATGTGGTCACCCCTGACTATTAAATTGACTATTTAAGCCACATACATAATTTCCAACATGGGTGCAACTACATCATACAATCACATGGATATTGTCATGGATAAAAAAAAGTCTACCTTTTGGACGACTAGAACATTAGCCTAGTCCTATCACTACTGACTATGCCTTACCTTGTGCACTTTTTATCTCCAATTTGTAACTGTATGTTAGCCTCCCATCCACTTAGATTGTAAGCCAAAGTGCCTACGTTTTGGCAACAGTTTGGGGAAGAATCATTCCTGCTTCAGCAGCATAATAAACCATTGAATAAGGCGAGGTCCATACAGAATGGGTTTGAGGGGATGGAAGTTGAAGAACTTGACTCTCCTACACAGATCCCTGACCTTAACCCAACTGAACCTCTGTGGTATGATTTGCAACATCAATGAGAGTCAGGCCTAAAGCCCAACATCAATTTCCAACCTCTTACATATGAATGGAAGCAAATCCACCAACAATGTTGCAACATCTAGTGGAAGTCTGACCAAGAAGAGTAATGGGCAAAGTAATAAACTGGCTATTTAAAGGACCAGTAACATCAAACATTTTTACAAAAAAAATCGTTAGAATACAACGAAAAAAAAACATCCATCTGCAGCGCTCGATTTCTCCTCCTGGCTATACACTGACAGCATGTCCTCTGCCCGATCGCCTTCTCCAGCTCTTCTTCATCCAGCAGCAGTGGGAAGGCGATGTCTCCCGCTCCTCCGCTCCAGGAATGCAGCCCTGACTGCCGACCCCGTGCCCACTCCGTCACTGTCAAGGCAGCTGAAACAAAGCAGCCGCAAAAGAATGCGTCCAACACTGAGCCGGCAACCCCAGGAGGACGAGCTTCTCTTGGTGAGCCGTGCTGCTCCCCGCCTGCAGCTGCTCCCTCTGTCAAACTGCTGTTGGGCTGCTGAAGGCTGAATTGTGAACCGGCAGGATTTGGGGGGGACAGGCTTTTGCCCTGGAGCGGTGCAGCCTCCTAAAACACTCAATGCGGACCTGCAAAGAGCCGGGGTTATTTGATTTAATTTTATTACTCCTCCTGCCAGCTCAGTGTTGGACGCATCCTTTTGCTGCT
Source organism: Xenopus petersii (assembly GCA_038501925.1). Lineage (NCBI taxonomy): Eukaryota > Metazoa > Chordata > Amphibia > Anura > Pipidae > Xenopus > Xenopus petersii. The sequence goes on along the minus strand of CM076680.1, from coordinate 169,047,449 downwards.
GCTTTGTTTCAGCTGCCTTGACAGTGACGGAGTGGGCATGGGGGTCGGCAGTCAGGGCTGCATTCCTGGAGCGGAGGAGTGGGAGAGACATCACTTTCATACTGCTGCTGGATGAAGAAGAGCTGGAGAAGGCGATCGGGCAGAGGACACGCTGTCAGTGTATAGCCAGGAAGAGAAATCCAGCGCTGCAGATGGATGGTCGCCCTTTCGCCATTTCTGAAGAGGACAGGAAGTGGAGTTTCTGTAAGTTATTTCTTAATAAAGGCTTTACTATTTTAAATTTGAATTTGTGTTGGTGTTTTTTTTTCGTTGTATTCTAACTAATTTTTTGGTAAAATTTTTTGACGTTACTGGTCCTTTAAGCAACATCCATAATGTCAAACACAGGTGCAACTAAATCATACAATGACATGGATATTGTCATGGTAAGTCCATGCTTCCTACATTGTGGCAACAGTTTGGGGAAAAACCATTCCTGTTTCAGCAGCATACTAAACCAGTGAATAAGGTAAGGTCCGTACAGAATGGGGTTAAGGAGATGGAAGTTGAAGAACTTGACTCTCCTGCACAGAGGCCTGACCTAAGGCGAGGTCCATACAGAATGGGTTTGAGGAGATGGTATTTGAAGAACTTTTACTCTCCTGCACAGAGCCCTGACCTGAACCTAACTAAACCCCTGTGGGATGAATTGGAACACCAATAAGAACAAGACCTGATGCCCAACATCAGTTTCCAACCTCTTATGTATGAATGGAAGCAAATCCCACCAACAATGTTGTAACGTCTAGTGGAAATCTTTCCCAGAACTTCATAATAATCCCTCCTTTTTTTGGAGTGAGATGTCGTGCAGGCAGGTGTCCACATACTTTAGCCCATATAATAAATTGTTGTAATGTTTTTTGGATTAAATTGGTATTTGACACAATTCCAAATATCTTTGAATCACTGAAATGGAGTGGATTTAATAATAAGCACAACTCAGTCTCTCTCACTCAACCCTCATGTATTACATATAAATACACACATATTATACAAGTATCTTCTCTAATGTTCTCATAAATACCTAGTTGATCAACATAAGCCTGTTGAATTAAATATATTGCTTTTTGTATTTAAACAGGACACACTGATCATCATTCACCCCTTCCTCAAGTAAGCTTTAAGGTTGAGACACAGAATAATGGGCACCCCTTTCCTCAGTGCCAAATACATTACACGGGTTATTTAGTTAGGAGAGAGAATCTGATGAAATACCACTTTCTGCTCCCACAGTTAGGCTGAAGAGGCAAGTAACTGGGCTCAAATATAAAGAGAAAAACATTTTTATTTGCCTAAATAGAACATTAGGAAAAGCAGCTTTCCAAAACAAGATAGATATGAGATATGAATATAAAAGAAAGCATGCATAATAACCTCGTGCATTCATAAATTAATGTATACATGTGAATCTGTTGGTCATTTTTGATATTTTTTTCCACCTTTTCCAATGGCATGAGACTACACCTGCAAGTCTTGCTTGGCAATCCAAAATACTGAGAACTAAACAAAAATGTGAGAACCACTTATCTTACTAGAAAAGTGCGGATTATATATATCATGTAGTTTGTGAATCATGGGGAGGCCAAGGCTTGCAAAAGGTGCAACTCTAACTTTAATTAATGTTTTTGTTTTTTTCAACCTCACAGTTAATCGCATAATGTTAAAATATTGATATTGCTAAAGTGCCATAATTCTTACATAACCACAAAGGTACATTTATATATTAAAGAGGCTTCATTATCAAATTATCACCAAGCATGCTGTAATATAATGTTACAGAATATTTACCAGTCTTAAGTGCTCTAGTAAAATACAAAACACGTTAAGATGTGTTATTTATATACAGGAGAATAAAAGGAGACGTATCCACTGGGAAAGCTACTGTATATCAAACAAGTCTGAAAGTTTAACAGTTTTTATTTTAGTCTGCATTATTTGCACTACTTTGGGCAACTACCAAGTTCTCTGTGATCTACATAATTTAAAATTGAAATTTGAAAGATTCATGTTTCCTGAGTAGATTAAAACATTACCTTGCAGCTTAAAATACCCTTTAAATAGTATAACATAGTCAACTTTTGTGGGGATGGTTTCTAACTTCAGAGGGTCTTCTGGCAAACTCTAATCAGAATTCAGCATTTGAATCAAAATTTCACATAAAAATTTGTGTTTATGTTTAGAAGATGTCAGATGAACTTCTGTTCCATGCTACTTCCCTTCAGAGTAACATGGAAAAGACGTTTGAGAACATGAAATCTTTTTGAAGAGAGAGTTTAGGCAAATATGGCTAGATTACAGTGAGGTTAGAGATACATGTTGGGTACTTTAGATACCAAGAATACCTATAAACCCAAGACAAAGATGTATTTAGCTAACTGAAATAAAATTAAGTTCTCAGCAACTTTCCAATATTTATTTATGACTTTTTGTGCCCTTTGTTATTCTTTTAACTGCTTAGTTAAATCTATGTAGAAGCATGGAAGTCATTTGGAAGAGAGCTGGCTTCTAATACACCGTTAGAACCAACAGTGCATCATAGATTCGATTGCACCATGATTCCATGAGGGCATCCACGAAAAACATATTGAACTCAGAACAGCTTGCGTTATGGTTGCCTCACCTTACTAGTTCTTGGAATCTATTGAGGACCAATTAGGTGGACAGTCTGCTAGTTCTTGGAATCTATTGAGGACCAGTTAGATGGACAGTCTGCTAATTCTTGGAATCTATTGAGGACCAGTTAGGTGGACAGTCTGCTAGTTCTTGGAATCTATTGAGAAACAGTTAGGTGGACAGTCTGCTAGTTCTTGGAATCTATTGAGGAAAAGTTAGGTGGACAGTCTTGCTAGTTCTTGCAATATATAGAGGGCCATTTAGGTGGACAGTCTTGATAGTTCTTGGAATCTATTGAGGACCAGTTAGGTATACAGTCTGCTAGTTCTTGGAATCTATTGAGGACCAGTTAGGTATACAGTCTGCTATTTCTTGGAATCTTTTGAAGACCCTGTCAAGACATTTGCACCATCTCTACCACCATTCTGTAGTAAGTAATTTGTATTACATGCTGGTGACAGCCAAGAAGCTAAAAGCCAGAGCAGAGGCCAAGAGTGCATACTAAAGAAGAACTACCCATGACTGATACAGCAAGGCTCTTCTTATCTCAAGGTTTATGAGAAGAACAACAAGGTCTACAGGTTCAAATTTAGACATATGGATGCCCAAAGGCATCCATATGATGGGTACTTCCTGTCAGATGGAAAGGGATTTATACAACTGAATTAAATTATATTGTACTATTCATTTCCTTTTCAGAATAAACATAAAATGAGGAAAATAAAAATGTTTTTTACCTGCTCGAAACAAGCCGATCTTTAAACATTTCTTCATTTTGGGGTCTTCTTATTATATCAGAAACATCTGTAAAAACCCTGTTAAGAATTACATGTTACAGCTCTTGGATACCCTTTTACTTTACATTTCTTTGCTAAGCGCCTTTGGTTTGGAAATCGAAGGATCACATAATTGCTACCAACTATTCATTCAATATTAGCAACGCGTGAATAAAAATAGTACGCATTGAGGTATAAATAGGAAAAGAACGGGTATTTTATTGCCAAATATCATTTTCAAAAATGAAATCAATGTAGCTACATGGCGTTAGCCTTTTCAGCACAATGCCACCTGCAATTTTTAGCTTATACAGAGAGATTGATGCAATAGGGTTATTTTTTTTCCCCATGTTCAATGTATGCCAAGAATAGAATTGTGCTCAGTAATGCCAACAAAATGCTTTCTTTGTACTCAAACAATTTGTCGTACAAAGACAAATCAAACATATTTCTTTACAAATAATGAATAATAGTGCAAGTCTTGCTTAAAGTAGACCCAGTAGTCTACAAAATCTTAAGTACTTAAGTCGTCACTAGTGGTCTATACAAATACATTGCCAGTGTTGTACCAAACATATTAAAGCTTTTTCTTTTTTTCTTTCTGTATGCAGATTTTGACTAAGCTGTAAATTATCATTTAATTAATCTCATTAAACTATATAATTGCTGCTCATATTTTATCTGCTGCATTGTATCCCTTCACGAAGCTTGTATTTAAACAGAGGGATCTTATTTATAAAAAATGTACAGCTTTCAGCCTAAAGAAAGGATAAGGAATATGTGGCAGCCCAAAACCCATTTTAGCAAGCATCATTATATACATTTGTAACACTGTAATGAGGATTATGTTGCGCCCATAGAAGTGCCATATTTGTTTTTGAAATGCTGAAATTCCCTTTTCAATCTTAGATGTTTTAAGTGGGTTACTTTAGCAGAACTTAATTAATTTTAGAAAACAGCTTTCTATTTCATATCAACAATTTAAACAGTAAAAAAAAAGGTGATGCCAAATCTACATGCTATTGCACTATTTTACATATTTAGGAGGTCTGTATTAGTGTTGAGCGAATCTGTCCCGTTTCGCCAAATAATTTGCGAAACACACTGCAGTCAAAATTTTTTACACGCACAATAATTATTGCTCCAAATGCATTAAAGTCAATGGGCGTTTTTTGCTATGGCTTTTTTTTGTTGCAGCAAATTTTTGCTGCAGTTTTGCAAAAACTCTGCTGTGAATCTTTGGCTTGTGAAAAAATTTGCTCATCAGTATTATGTTCCAAAATAGAGTAGAGGTATGGGGTATATTATCCAGAAATGTGTCTTCAAGAAAGCTCCAAAATGTGACATAACCCTTTTGCTTTTTTAAGAAATTATAACTTTTTGACTGATTTGCCTTTTTATCTCTAATAATCAGACCATTCCATGTACCTGATATTATCTAAAGGCGGCCATACACGGGCAGATAAAGCTGCCGATATCAGTTGTTTAGACCAATTTGACAGCTTATCTGCCTGTGTATTGGGGCTTCTGACGGGTCTTCTCGATGGATATCTGGCCACGATATCGATCGGGAAGGTTTGATTTTTACCCGACCGACCCGTCGGAGCCCCTTTGCGTATCGTAATCCATTAATTCGACCATATGGCCGAACATTCGGATTACCCCGATATATCTTTGAGTCTATGGCCAGTTTAAGGTGCCTAAATCCAAAGTTAACGGCAAGGCAATCCTATTGGATTTTTGATATGAATATGATTTACTAGACTACAGCAAGTTGCTATATGTGTAGATTCATGATCCGGAAAACCCCAGACCCTCAGATTCTAGATAAAAGAACCCAAAATTGTAGTCCTCCATTCGTAGCAGTGTGCCCTATATCCTTTAATTGTCAAAGAGTTCCACTAGGGTTTTTATTCACAGCAAAGATGGCTTTCAAAAAGGCAATTCCAGCTGACAACTTTTAGAGAATCAAAATGGATACTAAAAAAAAAATAATGTACAATCATGGCCAGAGCCATGTATTTAAAAAATATTTAGCATCATCTCATATAACACACATCAATGTGCTTTTAATGCATGGATCTCTTAGTTATATGAAATTACTTTGAGTTTGGTAAAAAAAAATTTTTATACAAAAAGGCATTATAGATTGATCTCAAACTTCACTTCCACAGGTTCCTTTAAATGAAAGACAGGAGATGGGGTCAGTGACCCCCTTTTGAAAGCTGGAAAGAGTCAGAAGAAGGTGGCAAATTCAAAAACTATAAAAAAAGAAAAAATGAAGATCAATACAAAAGTTGCTTATATTTAGCCATTCTATGACATAGTGAAAGATAAATTAAAGGTGAGCCAACCCTTAAAATAAAGCTGCAACAGTTCCCACATCGTGGGGTTGCATGTTAGTTACAATACAGTATGGCTGGCCCATCTTGAAGCCAGTTCAGGTGAGAATTAGAGGTGGAAATTTTACTATGTTTGATAATCTTTGAACTATACCAGGGTGATTGTTATACTAAAACTTCTATGGTATATAAGCCTATACTAAAACTTCTATGGTATATAAGCCTAACAGCCATTTATGGTGATACTTAAGAGTAAGAGTTGATTTACTGTCCAGGATACTTTTGGAACAATCTATTACTATCATGATTATCATAACCCGTACTTCATTTTACATAACCCTACAAGCATAGGCCACAGAATGTCCCTTACTGAACAGGTCTAAGGACTCAAATACATTTCCTTCAGACTCCTGCATTTTATTTATCATACTGGACTCTGTAACCAGAGATGGTTTGCACTGATGTCCAAAATCCTTGATTTTTTTTAATAGGGTTTATATTCAGATCCTCAGTTCTGGCCAAATCGAATTTATCTGGACCATAAATATCACATGAATGTAAATCACATGATAACACTGGGGCAGATTTAATAAGGTTCAAATTGCAAATTCAAATTTGCTTTTTGGTTTAAAACCACCAACTCGAATTTGAATCCGAGATTTATCATCCACCTACCCTGGAAGTACAGTAACTCAAATTCGTTAGGTCGCCACCAAAAACTTGCAGAGTTCAAGTAGAAGTCAAGTAGAAGTAGAATTGTGTTTGAATTCAATTTGAGTTTTCGGGTCGGTATAATTAGTTCAAATTTTGGCTTCAAATTTTCATAAATAAGCTACCATTCGAGTTGTGAGTACATTCGAGTAAAAAAAAAAAACCTCACATAAACTCTAAAATTTGACCTGTGCTAAAAAAAACCCTCTAAACGTGACAATTATTCCAGCATAATTCTTGTACTAATTTGCATATGCAAATGATGACTCAGTTTTGGATTTAGCCAAATCTTTTGTGGCGGGTCCTACAATTCTGGATTGGTAGCATCCCTATTTATAAGGGAACATTCAGCCCACAGTGGTCATAAAACCCTGTAGCATTTAATTAGCTCTTACATTTAATGGCAGCAGCTTATGAATAAAGAGAATCGTATTTTTGGCCTTTTGGTAATGAAACCACTAAAGCAACCATTTGCCTACAATCTATCCCTAGAACAGATTATGTTTAACCTTAATAGTCAGTCCTTTGTATGTGGGTGCAACACCTATGCTATAGTACAGTTATGGATTTATTATCCAGAATACTTGGAAGCTGGGGTTTTTCCCAGATAAGGGATTTTTCCATAATTTGGGTTTCCACACCTCAAGGCTACTAAAAAAACATGTAAACATTTAGGGGGTTATTTATTAAAGTCCGAATGGCAAAAACTTGAAAAATTCAAGTTTGTTCTTTACAATAAAATCCTATTTTTATTGGGAAAAAAAAAAGATTTATTATGCCCTGAGTATGGAAAAGGTCAGAATCTGAAAATCCGCCATCTCAGACCTACTGAGGTTGTATATAAGTCAATGGGAGAGGTCCCTATCCTATTTGGAAGTTTCTGTGGTCTAAAAAAACCGACTATTGCAGACTTTTCAGGCAAAAATCCGAGTGTTTCCGAAAAAAAAAATCCGAAAAAATTGTATGATTCAGATTTTCACTGAATTTGTTGTGTTTGTCCCTGATCAGATAAAATCGTGCTTTTTTAATAATAAATAAGTACAATCGTAGATTCTAGTTTGGTCAGCTTTTTTTTTGCCACCAAAGCTTAGTCCCCATCCAGTACAAGGTACTGTTTTATTAAGGAAAAAAGGAAATAAATAACAATTAGAATTAATTGCTTAACGTGGAGTCTATGGGAAATGACCTTCCTATATTATGGAGTTTTCTGTATTATATATATTATATAAATATCTATACATGCTACCATACTATATATCTGAAAACATGAGAATGAAGTCAAAGAGTTCTTAAACGGCAACCTTTCTCTGGATTTAACTTGCATTGAATTTCTTAGGTGTGATTAGCGGTAGTAATTGCCGAGGAATAACAATTTCTTCTTCACTGACAACTCAAGTTAAATGAATAAAGGGCAGAAATGCAAATAGACATCTTCCATTGCCTCTGTTAATCTCCAGCAGCTTCCCTGTAGAAATCAGATCCTGTGCCAGTCCTGCCATTCAGAGCAGCTGCAAATTACTCCTGTTACTGTACAGTTCAATTCTCCGGCAGCCGAGCGGTGTCATAGCAAAATGTTCCTTGGCCGGGCATAATACACTTAATAGCAGAAATTAGCAATGAAAAGTACAATTGGCCAGAAATTATTCAAATCGGATAGTAAAATTAGGGAAATGCACTTCTAAGTCTCCCAAAAAAATATTTTTAGTGGTGGTCATTTTATTCCTATTATTTGGGGTTCTTGCAGGATTGGATTCATCAGGCTATACCCGCTGGGTGGCGTGAGCTAAATTGGAAAAGCGCATTGTATTTCCACAGTGTTATTCTGGGCACAGCATTGTTTGTTACAGCCAGACTTTATTGTCAGAGCTCGCACTGTTTATTGTACCAATAAAATGACATCATAATTAGCAATGACAGAAACATGTATGTATTTAATTGCCTTCCGGTTACATAAAGATGTAGAAATATACTGTATATATATTGTTTTAAATAAAGAAGATAAGGCTTGGTGTAAGGTTGAATTTATAAGTGCAGTATGCAATTTCTGGCTCAATGGTCAAAGCATTAATTGAAAATGATATTGGCATCAGATTCACTGGGTGCAAGTCTCGAGTGCCTATTGATTAGGGTCGCCACCTTTCCCTGTTGCGGTTGATTGGCGCGTCAATCTCAGGGAACCCGGCCCTGTTTTCCTAATTCAGAATACCGAGCAGTCAATTTTGACTAGGACAACGCTCCCAAAAACCAGGTTGTCTTGGTCAAAACCAGACAGGTGGCAACCCTACTATTGATGGAACCCACGGTGGGAACCCCGGAGCTACCACCAAGCACAAGGTGGTGGCAGCTCCATGGTTCCCGGCAGTTACATACTGTTCATAAGTAGAGGCAGGGCGGACTCAATGGTAACCATGTGAGAAGTGCAGGAGCTTAAAGGACAAGGAAACCCCCTGGGCGCAAAAATCCCTCCCCTGTATTGCCCCCCCTCCTCCCCCCTGGCCTACCTGTCCCGCCGAGCAAATGCCCCTAACTTGTTACTCACCCCACTGCGCAGGTCCAGTCCACGGAGTTAACAGGCGCCATCTTCTCCCAAGCGGTCTTCTTCCTGCTCTGACCGGCGTTCTACCGATCTACTGCGCATGCGCCAAAAGTCACAAAGTTTTCCGATTTCAGTGACTTTTGGCGCATGCGAAGTAGATGCGTACCGGTGAAATGCTCCTACTGCGCATGCGCCAAAAACGCCGGTCAGAGAAGGAAGAAGGCCGCTTGGGGGAAGATGGTGCCTGTGAACTCCGTGGACTGGACCTGCGCAGAGGGGTGAGTAACAAGTTAGGGGCATTTGCCCGGCGGGACAGGTAGGCCAAGGGGGAGGAGGGAGGGGGGGCAACACAGGGGAGGGGGGAGGGATTTTTGCGCCCAGAGGGGTTTGCTTCTCCTTTAAAGTATCTCAATAAGTTGCAGGAGCTTAAAGTATCTCAATATGCACTCAAGGTCCCTTTATATCTTTCAAGTTCTTTTTTCTAGTATCCTATCAATGGGGGACTACCCTACCTCCTCATGTTCTTCCTGAACTACAACTTCCAGCATCCCTGGTGGGGCAGTTGGGACGTATTTGTCTAACCATTACCATTCCAGCCTCCCTAACACTTCCATCCCAACATTCTCCACCTATTTCTGGTCTCAGAGCAACTCGTGCAGCTGGCAAAACCGGATAAGAGCCCCGACCCTGCTTTAAGTCAAAATAATAAAGGATACTTTTGATGGCCTTTTCGTTTCCGTCCGTCAATAGGACTTCCTTGACATCGGCAGAAATTGCGACCTGCAGGGGAAAAAAAAGAAGAGCAGAGGATACAATGAAGCAAAATGGGCTTGTCTGGCTGGAAGTGTCGACAGAAGTGACAAGCCTTCAGTATCATGCATCCTCACCTATTCCTCCGTAACAATCTTCAATCTCTTTTTCATTTTATGTCTGCATTATTTTAATCATTCAATCAAATCAGTCAATACTTTTATCATTCCATTTGCGGGAGTCTCTATCTTGCTATCAGTCTCTCCGGTAATTGCATTGTGACAGCGGATGATGTTATTCTGAGAGGCTTTCATTTGCGGCTTTCTGTTTATCTAGTAGAGCCATCATACGAAGCTGTCACTCTGCCTTTCAGCTGGCTTCTGTCTGACTGCCTGATGCCCTTCATATAACTTTGCATTGCAGGCAGATGGCTTTGTAAGGGTAATTTTTTTGTGAGTTTGACATGCTCGCACGTTGGGTTGTAACCTCAACACATTGTATAAACGCGACAGGTTTGTCAAATGCCAATCAGAGTAACAATATGCCTTTATTTGCAGAGACATAAAAACTTGTCTAATACACTGGGCTGCCACATAATATCTTCTGAATGCACGACTCACGACAAAACTAGAGAATGGCGACCGACCGCTCCTGAATGGCCCATCTAATTCAAAAGAATCTAATTACCGAGAGCTCTGGATCATGTTTGTTGGTGTGATAATGCAGGCAAAACATTAGCAGCTATATCATGGTGCTCCAACTGTGATTCGCTCGGCTATTCCTGTATTTTAGCAAATGGGACTGTAATTGGAGGAGGAGAAAAAAATAGTTTCAACCATGGCAATAAGGAACATACTGGGGACTGGAATGTCACAACAAGAGATATTGACTACACTCAAGGAAAATGTCTCTGCTCTCTGAGGCAACCATAAAATCAATAAGATACGAAAGCAAAAACGGCCAGGAAGGTCTCTCAAGACAGCAGCTTGACCGCAGCTGATGCCATTGACAGTTCTCTGACCCGGCAGTTGGAGGCACTGGAACATTTTTCCCTTTTGTTCCTGCCGGTGAATGGGATTGGGATTGAGAAAAGACCTACCATGAGCCCAGCCAAGCATGTCATGCCACCCCCTAGTTCACACACAGCAAGGCCCCTGCAAAAGAGAATGGCAACATAGAAGTCCATACAAATGAGAAGAAAATGGGCAGACACATATATGTTACAAGAATAAATTGCCATCTGCAGCAGGAAAAAAAATGAAGTTTACCAGGAAGTTATACGAGCACTACCAGGCGACTGCATGTCGTTTTTGCTTTTTAAAAATAATTATGAAAAAGAAAAGTCACAAAGCAGACAGAGCAGTGGGGGTTCCCTCATTAGTGTTTTCTGCAACATTGCCACCGCTGAGCTGAAAAAAAATCCTAGAAGGCTCCTCATTTCCCCCCCTTTGTCAATAGGGCTCTCTGTTAAAACCAAACTCGCTAGAGTAACGAAAGATAATTGTTAGCGAAGGATAGCATTGTCAGTCCAATTCCCCGTCCAGCAAACACTTGGACAATGTGCAATTGTATCTGTGTGCAAAATTCCATAATCAGATTTGGGCCAGAATTTCTCTTTAGTTACGGCATAAATAACTTTGCAATATCACGTTACAGTTATGCCCAGTGCAATTGTCGGTGGCATTGTTATTTATAATAACTTATACAGCACCTCCAGGCTTTAGAATGCTGCCATGCTGCTGGCACAATAGCAAGGAAATGAAAGAAAACCCCACAAAATACAGTATGCCACTCCAGCTAAATAATATGGTACTGTGTATTATATGGAGCTCAATGGTTTTAACAGCAGAAGAGATTTTTAAGAACGAACGTTATCCTGTCTGACCTTCACAGCACACATTGATTGACTGAAGCCTGACCTGTTTCCCAAAAAAAATCAAAGTGGAATGGAATGCCTTAAGTGGAAATCAAAGGACTTTGATGCTTGGCTTTACGCTTGCTGTGGAATATTACAACCTGCAGGCTGTTAGAAATTCCATGTCAAGTGCAATACATTGTCACCTTTTCATGGATGGTCAAAGAGAGTGTCCTACCTGCAAACCTAGACTCCTATTACTCTCCATCAACCAGTGAGCTCTGGCCTAGGTGGCTTTAATAAGGCTATGAACCCCATGAACACATATGCGTAGGAATATGGCGTTTTTGCTATCATTCTTTACCTGAATATATCTTTATGCTTGAGGCAGTAGTAGGCCATTACCTCTTCAGAAGGCCACACACCTAAAAAATGTAAACAGATATGAATATATTTGCAAAATTCCATTTGAACAAACTTTATACTGTACATCACAGAGCGGTTGTCCTGTAAATAAATTCTGTTGTATGAAAAGGCTTATTGAGCTAGTGATTATACGTATTCATTTATGAAGTTGACTAAGAATGTCCTCCTGGAGGTGGGGTTTAGGAAACACAGTTGAAACTAGAGAACTGATATCCTATTGAAAAACTACTGATTGATCATCACCATAGCAACAAGTTAAATTGAGTGGATCAGCATGGGTTATTTCTCAGTAGAGCAATTGAGATCATAGGAAGAAGCCTGGATGCTCATGGAACCAATGTCCATATTTCAATAACAATCAAGGAAGCTATGCTGCTCACTGCATTTCCCATTGTTGGAAAGTAACCAGCAGTAAAGACTTTTGATGTTGAACTCACTACAGGTAATGACTGCAACATCAAAATGGTGGTGCCTACCATGCTGTACCTCTAAGGCTAGAAACCTAACATGCAGAGTTAGTGATGTCATCTATGGACTAGACCAAGGTTTTATGAGATATAGAGATTTAAGTGCAAATTTAGACCTTCAATATCACCTCCAGGTTTGTCCAGCAGTCCTATACAAATATAAGTGAACTACATCTATGTGAGTTGGTAAAAGGTACATAAGGAGGTACAAGGCAGGGATATTACAATCATGACATCTGAAGCTTGGTTCACTGCATTGCCATTCAACCCAAAGCTATTTCACTGAGCTGGAACAGAGAATAACTTGCGCTAAAAAACGAAACTTAAAGGAATCCTAACATTGACCTCCTGAACTTTATAGTACAGGTGACTATGTATCCTGGCGTCTATTTTTACATCTCACTGTAGAGGCTGCAAGACCTAGGGAGATCTTTTGCTGTAATTAGGGGGTTATTTATCAAAGGTCGAGTTGTATTTTCTCAAAACATCCGAGTTTTTTGAGGGTAGTTTTCCGTCTGGTTTTTGTAAAAAAAAAAAAAAAAAAACTAAATTTTTTTGAGATTTGTGATACCCGAAACTGGAAATGGCTCAAATTCAAAAATACTCCAACTAAAACCTGTCAAGATCATGTAGAAGTCAATGACAGAGGTTCCTTGAACCATTTGAAGATGTTAATAGCCCTAATGATGTTCGGGATTTTTCAGGATGTTCGAGTTTTCAGGCTGTTCGCCCGGAATTCACTGATTTGAGTTTTTTCCATTCCAGTTTTTTCTTTAATTAGAAAACATTCAAGTTGGCCTTGGAGCAATGGCTCCTTTTCCCTTCTTTGAATGGGTATTGAAGGTGATAAAGCTTGTTGCCAACCTGCTAGAGTCAACGGATGCGTAGGTAAGTGTAAAATTCAAGCAAAAGCAAAACACATTCCTCACTTAACATTTCCAATAGATAACTTCATAGGTAACATTTAAATTGAAGGACTAGTGGTCCCTTAAATGTTCAACTAAATTACATATTAGAATGATCATATTTAAGACTGTTTGCTACTTCATTTATTTTTTGATTGCCCTGCAAATAAAAAAAAAGCAAAATACTTTAGATGAGAAGTTGATTAGATGAGGTCCACCTACAACACAATAAGTTAAACTAATAGGTAAATGTTTAAGCCAATGATAGGCAGCTGGCAGCCTTTAGCTACTCTTGCCTGGCCTCGGTAATCTCACAATATTGCAGTGTTAGTCATCATAAACCAATACAGAATTTTATAGTTGCTCCAAGCATTAAATACAATGGCTGGCACATATCAAATAAGAATTTGCGACTTTTAACAAATTTGCACCTCTAATGGCTTTAATACATAAGACATAATTATGTCAAACTAGAATTTACTAGGTCCCTGGTGGGTGTAATTCCCTATTAAAAACCATGGAGCTTATTACTAAACACTTGGAAGATTTGTAGCTGCGCTGCAACCAATCAGTGAATAGCTTTTTTTTCAGCCAGCTGCAGACAGGGCAATGAAAGCAAACATCTAATTGGTTGTTGTGTGTTTTTTCCCAGGTGTAGCTTTGATTTTTTTCTTTTCATTTTTTAACTTAATATGTCATGGTCTGTTAGACTATGCCATGGTTTTCAACTGATTCTATTCAAACTAAATAGGCTTCATTATCTTCATCCAACCATGAATCTACTTCCATAAAGTGCTCTATGGCTGAATATTCATTAGACATTAGCACACTCTGATACTGTTCAATGATGTGTCATGGCATGGGTATATATTTTTAAAAAAAAAAAACATCAGTCCACCAGTCCTAGTGCCATGTCAGCTATAATAAGCCTCTCTGACAATTGTATCACCATCTCTCCTTAGTGCCTTAGAACCACCCCTCCAACATGAGCTTAGCAGGAGGTTATCCAGTCATGGAAATGGGGCATCTATGGGGTGGGCAGCCATAATAGCAGGCAGGATTTGGTTTTCCAAATTTTTATGTATACTATACTAAAATGTTATTTTATATTTTGCATGTCTTATCTCGTTGAGGCAAGGGGCTCCTACACACTTGTTTCAGGCACAAGTCTGAAAACCATTGGGTAGAGGTATCTAACAAGCTATCTGGCAATTTAGAGACAGAAATAACAAATAATAATAGTCAGCAGGTTTTATATACAGTTTAAAAATCCATTAGTCCAATCTGATGTGAGATAAAGAAAAAGTCCATAGCTTTATATGCTGCTTGGCTCTACTGTCTATTGAAGAACTATCTTTATTCGCTTGGGTGCAGTTTGCCGTGTGATTTCAGCCTATTGACTTTCAGATACAGATTCTTCTTTCACCACTTGTGTCTCACCACCTGTTATCATTAGATTACTCTGTCTGCTGCAAGGTTCTCCCATTTTACCGGCACTATCTTATTACAAGGTTTCGTCTGCCCTTTATTATTACTATGTCGGAGTTTAAATTCATGGAGTTCTTCATTGTGTAATGCTACAACCTTGTCACTTACTATATCAACATTTTTAGTGCTAAAATGCCTTGGCTTTGCCTTCATTTGTGTCAGACTCTATTCTCTCCACAGTTCTGGCAACCGTTGCTATAATTTCCCACCTCACAATGGTTTTTAATCAAAGCTAGGAGATGTCACTTAATTGCCTAAGCCATATGGTGGAAAATGTATAAAAGCTGAGAATTATGAAAAGGAAGAGAAATGGAAGGACAAAAATGCAGATGGAAATAAAGTGACAACGAGAGACTCAATTTTAGTCCAAATGTATATTATATATCAGGGTCTCATAAGGGGCAGAATAAGGGGCCTCTTCGTTAAACCTCGCTTTTTTCTGGTCGAGTTTTTAAAGGGGAAAACTTTTTAACTTTTAGGATTTTTTTTTTATAGATTTATTATATCCTAAAGCTGTTAAAAATCCAAAAATACTCCAGCTAAAAGCTTCTAAAGTCTTGTAGAAGTCAATGGCAGATGTCCCTGACGTTGCTTCTTGATATCTTTATCTGCATCTGATCTGAGTGATTCGGGCATCAATATGTACGGTTTGAATTGTCACATGATTTTATCAAGACTTTTCCTTTTCTAGAGCTGATTTTTTGATAAATTTGTTAAATTTGTGGATAGGAGTTAGGTCGACAGTTTCAATAAAAAAATAAATAGATAAATTGAGTTTTAGTAATGGATTTACAAAAACTTTTTTCATAAATTTGAAACGAATTGAATGTTAAAAAGGTATCAGTTTGTTGTCTGAATGAGTTGTACTGCTTAGAGTATTCAACACACATACATTTTCTCTGGGATAAATAATACCCATCAGAATGAGGGAAAGGAAAATGTTTGAAAAAAATTGCAAAAAACCCCAAAAAAACTGAATTAACGTGAATTATGTTTTTCTCAATTGCCACCATATTTACAAGAGCTAAAACCACAATTGCTTGGTTGTAGAAGAAAAAAAAAACCATAATGGCACAAATTTTTATTTATTTTCAAGTGTGTAAGATCTCCAAACTATTCTATTTGATTGCTCAAATTTAAAAATAGAACATTGTTTCATTTGAATTTTTTGACAGTTTTAAGATAAAGCTCAAAACTTGGTTCAGGAAACTTGAATGAGAAAATAACTGTAACCGCAATTTTTTAGTGCAAAAAACTTGAATCACGGAAAAAATTTAAGAATGCTAATAAAGGAACAATGAAAAGGGATGTTTTTGATGATTGAACACAGTACTGTCACTATTACCCATTCACTTGATAGCTGTGAATATCCAAAAAAAACAGATGCGCTAAAGGTGGGTCATGAGGACATGTTTAACAACATATGCCCAATAAAGAGACAGGACAGGGTACAACAAGCAATTTGTAAATGCGACAGTGGAACAAGCAACAAACAATAGAAGCTATTTCTAGTTCCCAACGGACCACAGATCAAAAATAAAGGTTATTGTCATGGAAAACAAAACTTATGGATCCCATTTAAGACAACATATGGAAGATTGAGCTATCAGTTGACCTATGATGTATTCGTCCCACAGTCTTTCCAGTTCATTGGCAGACAACAATACTCAGGAGGAAAATGACAGGCCTTTATTCAGGAACATGGATGAGGAAGTGTCCCTGCTGGCAGTCACTAAACTCTTCATTGCATTTACTTTACATACCGATCCCTATCTAGTGAAATCAAGACTGCCACAATCAGCGAGAATCATGTGAATCGGCTTACACTGTGTGATTCCTTTAAATAAGATCTCAGTGGTCAGAGTAAGTCAGAGTCAGAGTGAGTCGATGGAACCTGAACAACAGGACTAACAATCACATACTTATACATCCTTCTCTATGTGGGGCTTTATGGAAATCATAAGAACATCAAGCTTTCCTGTAAATCACTGGATCATCGAATACATTTTTTTCACACAAAACCTGACATGTGGTTTTCATCAGATAAAGTTGAGTTTTCGCAGCAACAATTGTACTATACGAATTGAAGAACGGTTTATCTGCAACATTTTTTTTCATTCAGACTTTTTCGAGAACAATTACTGATAAATGAATTCAATTCATGGAAGAGAGTTTGGTCGACTTTGTTTTAATTAAAAAATTAGATTAATTTGAGTTTTAGTAAATAATCCCCCAAGTGTTATTTGGTCTAGAACTATACAATAACATGGGCAGCGAGTTGCAAATGCTTACTTGTTTGGTATGATTAGCATGATTTTGCTCACTACAGGTATGGGATCTGTTATCCGGAAAACCATTATCCAGAAGGCTACGTATTACTGTAAGCCAGGCATCTCCCTTAGACTCCATTTTAATCAAATAATTAAAATTTTTACAAATAATTTCTTTTTACCCTGCAATAATAAAATGGGACCTTGTACTTGACCCCAGCTAAGATATAATTTATCCTTATTGGAGGTAATGTGATCCTACTGGGTTTAATTCATGTTTTAAATGTTCAAATTTGAGATCCAAATTACAGGAAGATCCATTGTCTGCAAAACACCAGGTCCCGAAAATTCTGGACAAGTCCCATACCTGTTTGAAAATACTTCTAAATGGGATGAGTTGCAACCCCACTGAGTTGAACTGTTGTCAACACAATTGGTTGAAGAGCCCAGATAACTGACTATGACATTCTTTAGCATCAGTTAATGTCTTGGCTGCCATCCGTTGTTATTTTTTTAATTACTAGTCAAATGTATCCTCTTTTTTCTATTAACTAGGAAAAAGGTGTCTGGTGCACAAGAGAACTCGACCAATCGTGGCCTTGAGTTCCCTAAAGTTTGAAGAGCTGTCCAATCTCAAAACAAATCAAAAAGGATTACATTTTCTCATGGTCCTACACATCTAACAGGTGCTCCTTCAGACTGTGTTCCATCCTCACTGGCACTGTCATTTATTTATACCATCCAGCACAGCCCAAAAAGCACAAATTAGTTATGCTGGTTTTTTTCTTATGTCATCTCCACGATTTTCTCCATTTCCAAACAGGAAAGTAGCCAAGTCCAAAAGAGATAAAGATAAGTGATTTTTATTTCATAGATCTGTCTTTTTTTGTTAACTTTCACATAACCGCTTTGAACTTACAGGCCATATATAATTGATGGCTACCTTGATGCCGATGAAAAAGTAAAAATCGTACAGTCATGATTTATTGACAAGATATTTTCCAGAACATGTCAATGCAATTTGGACTACATGCTTTTTATTTATATATGATGATAATCTAGATCTATGCATCTATTATGCACTAAGCATACACATATATTTTTTATTGCAGCTCCTTCATCTATAGCTGAAGTTGATGACACATGACACCACCTGGGTATCAGCTTATCTTAAAAGGTTTGAAAATGAGAAATTATTTAATTTAATTTAAATGCAATTTACAACACTTATGGGCAGATTTATCCAAGGTCGAATTTCAAATTTATGTGATTTTTTTTTACTCTAATAGACTCAGAACTCAAATGGGATGTTATTTAAGAAATATTTGAATGTCTAATATTCAATCGAATAGTCACGACCCGAAAATGCGAATCAAATTGAGTTTTCCCTCTGAAAAAAAAAAAAAATCATCAGGAAGGCAATTGACATGTTCAAATGGTTCAACAGACCTCTGACATTGACTTGTAAATGAACTTGGCAAGAATTTGGCAAATTAAAATTGTTTCCATGGTCAAGGTGTCATAAATATCAAATTTACATTCGAATTGAGGGATTCGACCCTTAAGAAATCTGCCCCTAATAGTTCTAAATATTATTTTATGTAAGAATAAGTTCTTATGAACATATAGAATGTAGAAGTTTTAGGTTTACGCAGATGAAAAAACATTTCCCTTACAAGGATCCAACTGTTGGTTCATAACCCTAGTTTCCGAGTTCAAGGTTTTGAATCTCAGGGGCAGCTGTGAAAATGAAGAGCATTACAAAGATTTCAAGAGATTTAGTAATATAAATCAGCAAAAGGGTATAAAACAATGTCCAACTGTTTGGATGTCCCAGTTAGTTCTATTATGAGGAAGTAGAGGTTACATTAAACCACCCAGACACTGCCTAACAAAGGTCAACCTTCAAAACCTTGTGTTCAAACAAGAAGGAGACATGCAAAAGGAGCCTCAGTTAGGTTAGCAATTACTCTGCATGAGATATAGTTTTGGAGATTGGATGATGGTACACTAGTTTGTCATGTCAACAGCCTTGTGTTTTGCTGGCCTGTATGGGAAGGGGCCCAAAAGTTGCCATGTGAAAGCATGTCTGATGTTGGCCAAAGAGTAAACCCATTCCACAATTCATGAGATGAGAAAGTTCAAATCAGTTTGCGTGTTGTAAATCGAGCACTGTCCACAAAATACCTACCATATTTTAAAAGAAGTGTGGCACAAAGGGTTGGCTAACAATCTATATGCAATATTGCTCCTCCTTTTAGAAGAATTGTATACAGGAGGGGCAAGACATAAGTAATGACTAGCATGGCCCTAGTTTAAGCAGAAAGCTAGAGATTGAACACAAGAGGGAACACCAGGGGAAATATAGAGCCCTGTCTGCATGTGGATCAGATTGTCTTGCTGCAGCTACAACCCTTGACAAATATGGTTGACCCTGTTCAACATATGACAAAGCAGAATAAGTCTTTTTTTATGGAGGGTAAGCCCCAGCACCACTAACACAAGATGAGCCTAAACTCATCACCTAACATATCACTGATGATAAATTATAATCATATTGAGTTTCACCGTTGCAATGTAATGCTTGTATTCTTCTTTGTATTTAGGGTGCCATATTCCACCCATTGACTAGACACATACTTAACAAGGGTGGTAATGTTGCGGCCTTTGTGTTCAACATGCTTACAAAGTAACTGTCATAAAGAGCAAAATAGATTCCTAAGATGCTCCTTGTTGGCAGTGATGCTAATATTTACAGCACTCAGAAGCCTGGCTGCTAAATATCAAGACTGTATCTGAGAACAATACAAAAAAGAACTCCTCTACTTTCAAGAAGACAAATGAAGATAAATACATTTTTGCTAATTGTACTCAAAGCAGCAGCATTCTAAATGCCCAACATGTAGATTGGTATCTTTACTTGATTTACAGTAAATGTGACCTGAATTTTAGGCACATAGTGCAACTACCTCTATTGTTTTCAATCCTTTAGAAATGCATGAAGCGAGGAGCTTTAATGATAGATTAGGCTAAATTCCCCGAACAATGCTCTTGATTTTGTGATTTTCAAATACTTAATCCATCCAAAAAGTTTCTGGTTCTCAATAAAAGAAATTAACACAAATAAGTAACTGTATTTTATTCACATTCCTGAAAAATAGATTTTTGATATTTGCTTAGCAGAGCTATGTAATTTGTTATACAATAGAATTTAGCAAGACTTTCATTGGCACTATAAATTGGTGGCTCCGTGGCATTTACTAAACTTTGAACCTGGTCTCATATGGTTACTCTTCTGCTAGGTATTCTGGGAGTTGTAGTAAAGGTTACAAATGCATTATGTCCAGATCTATCTGTATCTTTAAAAACATTTTATTTTTCCACTAATTTGTCACTGAATTCCCCTGTCCTTGGTACTAAATCTTAATTTATAGTTTACTATACACAGGACAAATGAACAATTAAACCCAACTCTGTGCAGCTTCCAATCCAAGTTATGGTCAATTAGTGGGATTGAGCCAACTCTGTTTTATAAAAAGACTACACATATAAAATATTATATCCAAAATTACCCCCTTCCCCTCTGAAGCAAATTGGAGAGGCTCAAAAGGACCTGTGCCACAGAGTCTACACTTCTGGCTTGTCACCAGGTATGCCACTAGTTAATCTCCTTGAATACTCCCAAGCTTCACCTGTTTCATAATGCACAATTAGGGATGCACTGAATCCACTTTTTTGGATTCGGCCGAACCCCCGAATCCTTCACGAAGGATTCGGCCGAATACCGAACCCTAATTTGCATTTGCAAATTAGGGGTGGGAAGGGGAAAACATTTTTTACTTCCTTGTTTTCTGACAAAAAGTCACGCAATTTCCCTCCCTGCCCCTAATTTGCATATGCAAATTAGGATTCGGATTCGGCCAGAAGGATTCGGCCGAATCCGAATCCTGCTGAAAAAGGCCGAATCCTGGCCGAATCCCGAACCGATTCGGTGCATCCCTATGCACAATTCTATATTTACAAGTTCTTGTGATTAAGGTGAGCAGTTTCTAATAACTCTTTACCTTATTTTTGGATAATTTCTATTTTCAACAAAACAACAATAACTTCTTTATAAAATATGTACACATTTTACAAAAAGTAATGTAATAAAAAAAAATCGAGTTTTTTGCTCATAAATGTTGCCCAATGGGAGAAAATTGTTCCTGGGTATCTCTAAGCTTGAGAAAATTTAAGAGACAAATGAAAAATATCCAAAAAAAAAAATAAAAAACGAGAACCATTCCACCACATTTGTTATGAGTGAGATGCGCCAAGAAAAACAAGAATTTTAGAAATGTAATTAGAAAATTGTCTCCTAAATCCTGATATAGTGCAGTCAAGAACATTTCAGTGAACAATATAAAAAAAAACAAAAAAAAAGATGAAAACAAAGTAGCACAATATAGTTAGGGTTGTACGTTAATTATAGTTATGTCTTATTAATGAAGCAGCAAATACCATCTTTACTACCTTTAATAGCTCTTCAACTTTCAAAGATGCAAAAGAGTCAAACGCTACTGCTGTAGTTAATCCCTTCTTGCATCTGAAGGTGGAAATTATTACTTCCAGCTGAACGAAAGTAAGAAACCTGCAGTGGTTATTTCTTTATTTACTAGTCACTGTATGGAATTAAGGTATAGCAGTTCTTACACTAATATATTCTTTACAAAAGATTAGCTTTTATTCCAATAATAACATATGACTAGCATTATATATAGGGTATATTCTACCCCCTATTGAAAATATAAGATTATTGGAAGTCACTAATGAGTTCCAAGACCAAGGAGTTTGGCATGAGGCCAGATACTTTTATACAGGTCGTTGACATCCAAAGAGACTTCTTATATCCTTATATTTTAAAGCAGGGCGTCATTATTTCTAATAATTATCAAACTTTATTTATTCATGTGACTCCAATGACTTATTAAGCTTCAGCTATAACTGATAACGTCATTATGCACCTTTTATCCAAGGATAAATTATAAAGGTTATTGAGTATTGACTTTTGTGTATTTTAAGTGAATATTTAACACAGTATCTCTTGATCCACTCAATCTCCCAACACAAATATTTCACAGCAAAGTAGTCAACTGGTTACCTGTAAAGCTGTTCTTACCAAACATTCTCGCTTAATGAATGCGTTAGTGCATTTCTCTTATTCTGTACAGAGCAAGAAGCTCTCTAGCCGAATATTTTATTCTTGACTAGAGAAAAAAACATTGCGAACAACCAAAATCATATATGTAAAATATATAATAAATATAAAATTAACTTCACAGTTCTTAACTAATATTATAGATAAACAAGTGATGGCAAAAAGACATAATATAAGATTAGAAACTTTTTATAGAAACACTTGACCACAAATGGACAATCACAGTAGACAATTCAACAGAAACATTACATTGCACTTACATACGTTATTATTTTTTTAAAAATGAAAAATTACATCCTTTTTTCTGTGCTTTTCTATTGCTTGGGTTATATATAAGCAGCCTCAACAACTATATTACTAAGTAGGTTAAGATGTCATGTAGCATGATCGTACGACCATGAAAAATTTGTATTGTGTCATGTTATGACATGTTAATGTCACTAAGAACTTGTCACGATTGGCACCCTAAATCCAGAACCAATGCCAAGCACCCTGGTCTCGGCTCGTGCTTCTGCCTGTAGCATCCGCCTTTGGCTTCCGGAGGAGCCCTCAGCTACTCAGATGCCGCCAGGTCTTAAAATGAGAGGTGCAAGGCGAGGGGTTCTAGACAAGCAGAGGGGCACAACTGTAAAGCAAAGTCTTTGGGGTAGAAGGTTGAGGTACAAGGTGTAAAACAGAATTGTAGTCAGATCAGGCCAGCTCGGGGAAGGCAGAGTACAAACGAAGTCAGGCAGACAAGGGTCAAACCAGGAAGTCAATCGGAAGAGTTAAGCAGAAGAGGTAGTCGAATATCAGCCAGGGGCCAGGATACAAGAGTTCAGAATCGTCGAAAGCCAGGCAGGGGTCAAAACAGGTATCAAGATCAGAATATCAAATAGCACAAAGCTCAAACCCCACAGGATAAACCTATAACGGGCAAGGTCTGAAAGCCCAAATGGGTCTTTTGTAGTGTTCAACTTTCACGCCATTGCGAGCATTAGCGCGTCTGCGTCCATATAAACAATGAGACGTGGGCGCACGTGCCTTAAGGGTCCAACATAGCGGCTGAAGAGGAGCAGCATGGCAGGCGTCCCCGCCGCACCACTGGACCACCAGGGTGAGTGTTTTTTTATTACAAAACTGCTTTAAGAATATCATTATAAAGCAGAAAATTATGCAAAACACAATTGTTTTTAAACTTCATTGGTAAAGCCATTGTACTATTGGGGAGGGGGAAAGGAAAAAGTAATGTTTGGGTGAATCCAAAACTTGTGGTACATTTACCAATGGTTGGGCAGGCTCAGACTGACTAATTGCCCCAAGAGGTAGTTCAGAAACAAGTGGTGGGCTAGTCTCCTAGCTACCTAGTCTCATTCCACTACCTCTCCATGCAAAGCCAAGTCCAGCAAGTCACAATGTGGCGCTTGTTTATAAATTTACACTCTTAAATTACCCCACTCACTGATGACATCAGAGGAAGGGCTGGGCAGGCTTGGGTATATAAATTGGCATGGTTGGAGAGGTCAGGTGGGGTTTAGGTTACTGAAGGTGTAGGGATGGGTGCGGGTTGAACATTTTTCGATCTGCACATCACTTAAAAGAGAAGCATCTGCACCTTCTTCGATGGCTTACAGCTTTGGAAATCCACATTAAGGAGGTCTATTTATTAAAGGTCGAGTTTAGTCTTCTCTAAAAATTTTAGGTTTTTTGCACCAAAGAAATTTTTTGATTAGATTTTGATTTTTCTTTGATTTTGTTTGATGCTGGCTCTCCATCAAAAAGTAGATACATTTGAGTTTTTAAGCCTATAAACTCGAAAAATGTGAGGTATTCGTAAAAATTCTTTAAGTTTTGTTTAATCATTAGTAAATTAGCCAAATTAGTGGATGGGAGTTAGGTCCAGTTTGTTTCTGATAAAATCTGAGAAATAAATGAGTTTTAGTAACCCCCTAAATATATTGGTATTCTGAAAATACTAGACAACAAACATCAAATCAACACTTAAAACTATTTCGTAAGTGTGTCCTTAAAGTAAAAAATTGCAGTTCCCCTTCTTCCAAGTGTACTGTTTACCCTGGTCATTATTTGGATCTGTTTCATTGATGGAAAATAATGAATAAGAATGTAAAGATCATTATAAATTCCACCACATTAGCTGTAACCAACTAGTTAGTTGCTACCCTTCTGCTTTGAACAGAAACCTTATTTAGTGCCATCACATTTAATACAGTAATAAGATGTAAAAATCGAACAACAATTAAAGAATTCTGTTTTCACCTACAAGATGAGATTTCCCGTTGTCAACATAACACTCTGGCAAGGGTAGAGTTAAGCCTGGCAATAACCATATTCCATCAGTAAACAACAAATTAGACTTCTAAATGCACATACTATTGTAGATGTAAATTACAATTTTTTTTCATTCACGTATATTGAAACCTCTATTCCAAAATGATTACCAGTGGTGAAAAGCAGACATTCTTATCACTTGCTGTCAGTTGTTCTTGTCTAGTTAAGCAATAATGTGCTAAAACTGCTCTTTTGTTTTGTGCAAGAATTTTGGCAATAGAAGAAATGAACCCTCGTTTCATAAAAACTCCAGTCTGCTTTTTTCGCTTTGATGGAGGAAGCAGCTGCCTGTTTTCATTTTCTGCCGAGCAGCAAAACCCATCAATATAATAAGCAGCTTAGATGCATCCATCCACAGCATCTGTAAGGATATAGGACTATTCGTTCAAAACCAATCCTGGGTTTAATTTTAACAAAGATGTGTCGGACATATTTGAAAAATGTGTTATTATTACAGGTTTCTAAAATGGCTGCAATTTCTTATTTCTTTTGATACAGCTTTGCCAAATCATGAATGCAGAACCAATTGGCGGTCTGAAACTGCCGGCATACTGTAAGTTATAAAAGTTTGAAAGAGATGAAATATTGCTAAAGCTTAAGACTTCATACATTGTTTTTCTGGGTCCTGATGCATTACGGAAAAAAATTACCAACAGATTTATCAAGGGTCAAATAGTAAATTCAAATTTTTGAATTGTCAAAATTCACACATGAAAATTGTAATCCCCCAATTGGAATGTCCATTCAAATGTGACATTTAGGACACCTTTACCATGGAAACAGTCCTAATTCTAATTTTTGCCACATAAAACCTGCAGAGTTCATCGACAAGTTAAGGTCCGTTGAGCCATTTGGAGATGTTAAAAGCCTTCCTGACATTCAAGTTTTTTTCTGCAGTAAACTCGATTCGTACAAATAGAATATGATTTGAATTTTCAGGTCATCACCATTCGACATTCGATATTAGACAGTCAATTTTTTTCTAAAATAACTTCCCAGTCGAATTGTGAATATATCGGAATTAAAAAAAATTCACATGAATTCGAAATTCGACCTTTGAGAAATGGCGCTGTGATATTTTTCCTTGGCGGCAGAAAGGTCTATATTACTGTTATCATCCCTATCGCTTGACATGAGTTAACTATGTAATTTTTCAATAAAGCAAATTGCAAATCCTGCAAGTTACATTATACAATTATGTTTCATTAGCAATAATTCACGCATTCTACTTTACTAAAGGTATAATTCATGGAACAACTTGAGGGAATTATTTGTGAAACGTCGCCTAATGTTTTATTTTTTTTCCCCCTAAAGCGATACAATTCGAATACTATTTTTGCATCGGGAGGAAATATCTATTTAAATAAGAAAGACAGGCATGAAAAAAAATCCTGTACATTCGGTAATTCCATACTGAGGCGCACTCATGAATCGTAATGATATGTCGAATTTCCAAACACATCTAAAAGCATTCATTAGCCACTTCAATATAAATCACACCTTTACGTTCTAAAAAAAGGACAACACCACTTAGACTTTAATGTAATATTTTCCCGCTATTAAAAGCTCTAAGACGTTATTACTGTTTTGGTTCAATATAGAATCCTGGCGCTTTAGAGCGGGGCTTTTTAGATGATTTGCACATTAACTAAGAAGTCAGATAATTCTTAATCCTTCTCTCTCTCCGATCCAATAATAGATAAGGCAGCATCTTAGCATGATCAACTAGAAATCTCAACGCCACGAGTGGCAGGATACCTCAATGTAGAATTAACAAATGTATTTTCATATTATCTGATTGAAATAAAACCCTTGTTTTTGAGGCACAGAGAACAGACACTATTTGCGATAAGTAGAATGTTCATATGTATATATATATATATATATATATATATATATATATATATATATATATATATATATATATATATATATATATATATGGTATAATTTCCAGTATAAATCGAAATATAAATTAATAGGCTGTGATAAAGATGTAGTGGGAAGAGGACAAAGACATCCATTTAATTAGCTGTGTGATGTTGCTCTACAGAGTTCTGACCATTGATGCATCAATCTATAATTACTGGATTTGGAAGTGCAATATCAAACGAATGCAGTAGACCCTCAACTTTACGTTTTCCAGGAATTTTCGTTGGTTTAATGTGATCTCCTGGAAAATTTAAAATCAGGGTTTGATCAAAAGCAAAATCAACAAAAATCACTTAACTAACCAAAATGCCTTCAGATGTCCAGCACTTAAAATTCCCATGTCTTGAAAAATTTCAATTCAATTAATCTTGTATAAAAATTGACGTGATTCCACCCTGACGGAGGGGCCTGTGTGCTCTGAAAGCTTGCAATTGTTACTTATTCAGTTAACCACAAAAAGTATCACCAAACTGTACATTTTCTGCATTTTTTCAATGGCTAACATGGCACAACATCTTAAAACTATGTGATTCCACCGAATGCCAACCCAAATCATGGATTCAGTGTAGACCAGAAATATGTTATTTTAGCAAAATGGTGCCCTTCATTCAGTAATAACATTTTAATCTGTATATTTTACAAATGTTGTGACATTGTGAGAAGCACAGTTGCAATATTGTAAATTTTCCTGTTACTGAGCTTAAACAGTCCCATTCATTAAAGCAATGGACCCCAAACAGTGGCTCAACAACCCCTTGGATGTTGTTCACTGTGGTTTCAAAGCAGGTGCTTATTTTTGAATTCCTGGCTTGCATAAAGAAACAGGTGTACTAGCATTTATGTCTGTTTGTAAATATGGAGTTACATTGTTCTGTGGAAGGAGCCCAAGTCAACATAAGATTAATAAAAATTGTTTACACTTATGTAATATAAGACGAAAAGTTTGTTATAGGTCAAGTAAAACTACAATATGACCATGTGATCCTTCTCAGTGTCAACCCTGGATTCCCTGGTTTTAGCCTACGATGTATTCGATGAAAATGAACATTTTAGGAACAA